>JAOXJP010231442.1:0-10629 GCA_025762735.1 Platanus orientalis | reverse complement strand
CAGGTTCATCGGATCCTCGGGTCACCGTGTGCTCATCTAATAATGCTCTGGATGACCAGATTCGGGCATCATCAGGTTTCATTAAAAAAAAAAAAAAAAAAGTTTCGTTAAAGACCATAAAGAAGAGACCTTTTGGGTATGTTTCTATACAGGAAAGGAGGGATTTTGCTGATAAGCATCTTCTTGTGATGAAAGTTGAAATCTATTGTCTCTCCCTCTCATGTTTAATGTACTTGGCGACAAAATTTTGGCTAAAAATTGTTTTGTGGATAATGGATCTCTCATCCATTTAATGTGGACAACATAAAAAGAATGCTATATGTGCCCTCACCTAAGAGGGCTAGTTTCAAGTCAATATTTTAGATGGGTGTTTTAAGTGTTTTGGGTTAAGGGATGTTTTTGTAATAAGGCATATTGCCAAGGTTTTTTATTTTATTTTTTAAATTTTTTATGGGAGGGTTCTAGTTGTAATAAAGGCAAATTTTGTCCCGTGACTTTAGGTATTTAAGTGGGTGACAGCAACACCTATTTTCCCTTCTTTTGTGACTTAAAAAAATCAGCCAAGGCGGCCCCACATGAGCTGGTCGTCCAGCTATAGAGTTGACTACCTTTGGGACTCTTTCAAGTCAACATAGGGGGCCCACACCAGCTGACCAACATCTCCTTATTTAGAGGTCTTGGAGAATCTTCAAAGACCATAAATGGGGGCCCACTTAGGCTTGGTCGACAACCCCATTGTTTGTTTTAGAAGTCTAAAATCTTAGAAGGTTTAGTAGTTGGAAGTTCTAGATTTTAGGAAAGTTGTTATTTAGTAAGTTTTAGTTTTTTGTTAGTAGTTTATTAGGAGTTTCTATTTCTTTAGAATCTAATTTGTGAGACTTGTAAGCCTATATAAGGCTTTAATGGCCTGAATAAAATCAGTTGAAGATTATGAGTTAAAATTGGTGTGAGATTGTTGTGTTGGCCATGGGTCCCTCCCCCTAAATTTTCTCTCTCTTGTCGTGGGGTTGTAGGTGTAGCCTAATGACTCCTCCCCTTTTCTTCTCTTTTCTCTTTCGCTTTCTTCGTCTACTTCCTCTCTTCTCTTGCTTTTCATGACATCTTATTCTTCATCATCTTCTTCTCCAATATTCTATTGCCTTTGCTAAAATCTCCATTAAAGCATACTTGCAAGTCTGAGTTTTATAAATTTTATATACTTAGAGACCTCAGTATTGAATGGAATTTTGTATGGGAATCCTTCTAAGGGTCATCTAACTCCCTATAAAATTTCATAAAATTCTTATGCGTCAATAGGGGTATTTTGGCAATTTCATGAGTTCTTCCCAGAAATTCCAAGATTTCCCTTCTTGCCATTTTTCTACTTTCTTTCATTCTTTTCTTCTCTAATTCTCTTCTAACCATCTTACACCTGTCTTTTCTAAATCCCATTTATCCCTCAAGTTTTGATTGTTTAAACTAGTCCGAAAGCTTCTGTAATTTTGTGTTGCATCAATTTTGGTATCAAATTCAGGTTATCAGTGGGTCCCATTCCAGATGAGTTATTGTGGATTTTTTAGGATAATTTTTCAGCTAGGTTGCAATTGGTTTCATCTAGCTGGAATCTCAAGAAGCCAGGTTGACAGTTGGTCCCTTTCCAGCTGTGTTCCTACAGTGAGTTGATTCTTTCATGAAATTTCCATAGCTCCCACCAAGGCTTATATTGCTTCCCTAATTGCTCAAAATTGCCAAACGACGAGGGAAATAAATCAAAGATTGGGTCACATAAAAAGAAATATGGAGTCACTTGTATTGGAGATGAAGTCTATGAATGCCACTTTGTCAAAATTGCTATTGAACCCCATGGGACAACTACCAACTCCATTTGCATCTATATTATCATTGTCTACCCCAATCATGAGCACAACAATATGCAAAGAAAAGCATGATGTGACATGTATATCTACTTCCATTCTTCTACCACCAGCCATGCAACAACAGATAAAACCTAAGAGCAAGATTTTACCAAGATACAAGAAGATTCTAGTTTGAACCAAAATCCGGAAATGAACCAATTCTAAGGATAAGATCTAGATCAACAAAGTGATCGAAAACAAGGAAACCACCCATATCAGAAGGTGCATGCAAGTCTTCTATCCTAGGTCCTCCATTACATCATCCTCTACCTTTGCGAAGCCCGGATAGATCCACCAATAGAAGTTGTGATGGAAAGTGGCCGCATCCAAATTCGAGATCAAATTTCTCCTTACTCAGGGAGTGGTGCGGACAAAAAAGAATGTTGTATGTGCCCCTAGGCCCTCTACATAAGAAGACTAGGTTCAAGTCAATATTTTAGATGAGCGTTTAAGTGTTTTGGGTCAAGGGATGCTTTTGTAATAAGGCAAATTGCCAAGGTTTTTTATTTTCTTTTTTAAATTTTTTATGGGAGGGATCTAGTTGTAATAAAGGCAAAGTTTGCCTTGGGACTTTAGGTATTTAAGTGGGGGACGACAACACCTATTTCCCCTTGTTTTGTGGCTTAAAAAAATCAGCCAAGGGGGCCCCACATGAGCTGCTCATCCAGCTGTAGAGTTGGCCACCTTTGGGAATCTTTCAAATCAACATAGGGGGCCCACACCAACTGGTCAACATCTCCTTATTTTGAGGTCTTGGAGAATCTTTAAAGACAATAAATAGGGGCCCACTTGGGCTTGGTTGACAGCCCCATTGTTAGTTAGTTTTAGAAGTCTAGAAGGTTTAGTAGTTGGAAGTTCTAGATTTTAGGAAAGTTGTTATTTAGTAAGTTTTAGGTTTTTATAAATAGTTTATTAGGAGGTTCTATCTCTTTGGAATCTAATTTGTGAGACTTGTAAGCCTATATAAGGCTTTAATGGCATGAATAAAATCAGTTGAAGATTATGAATTAAATTGGTGTGACATTAGTGTGTTGGCCGTGGGCCCCTCCCCCTAAACTTTTTCTCTCTTCTTGTGGGGTTGTAGTTTAATGACTCCCCCCCTTTTCTTATCTTTTCTCTTTCTTCGTCTACTTTCTCTCTCCTCTTGCCTCTCACGGCATCTTATTCTTCATCATCTTCTTCTTCTCCAATATTCCATTGGTTTTACTAAAACCTCCATTAAAGCATACTTGCAGGTCAGTTTTATAAATTTTATATACCTAGAGACCTCAGAATTGAATGAAATTTGTATGGAAACCCCTTTAAGGGTCATCTAATTCCCTGTAAAATTTCATAAAATTCTTATGCGTTATTAGGGGTATTTTGGTAAGTTCGTGGGTTATGCCAAAAAATTCCAGAATTGCCCTTCTGGCTATTTTCTATGCTTTCTTTCATTCTTTTCTTCTCTAATTCTCTTCTAAGCATCTTTAACCTCTGTCCTTTCTAATTCTTATTTATCCCTCAAGTTTTGATTGTTTTGGGATACTTATCCCTAAGCCTAATTACATAAACCAGTCCTAAAGCTTCTGCAGTTTTGTGCTGCATCACCATTGTTCCTCTGCAAGTCAAACTGTCCAGCTTTTCTCCTGGGTGTGGATAGTGCTACTCCTGCCAACTAAACCACCCTAATAATTATTGTATCAGTTAACATGGTATCGGAGTCACATAAGGTTGCGAGTTCGAATCCCTGTGGAAGTAGAAGTATTCTCCCGGACATAGTATTGAACGTGTGTGCACGAGTTGTGGACTCGCACTTGGTTCCCCAAGTGTTCCCTGGAGGGAACAGTGTTAGTCTCATTAGTGAATAAAGAGACTTGACAAAGGTTAATTCTAGGGGGTACTTGTAGATTAGTTTATAGTACTGACTTCTAGAGGTAATGTCATAGGTACAGTTGTTTGTAGTTTGTACATATCACACCCATAGAAATGTTACACTTATTCATTTTTCAAAGATGTAGCAGGTCTATATTTTAGGATTTGGAAGAAGCACTTAGCTTCCTTTTCTCTTCAGTGCATTTCTTCTTTACTTATTAGAAAACATTACAATTAATTTATGTAGCTTCATCATCTTACCCAGGAATTACTGAAGGTCAGTTTTTGTTGGATTTAGTTAATGAGCTGTTATTTGCTGCTAGACATGGTGGCAAAATCATTTATATTACTGTTTGATTGAACTGTGTATTTTTGCTGGGCGTATTCAATAATTGGTTTAACTTTGGTTGCTTAAATCTTGGAACTTCAATTGTTCAATACTTAGTTAAATGTTCTAATTCCGTGTCATGAGTTTAATAGCCCTTAAAATGTCTGATCATAATTTTCAAGAATCTTATGTTTGGCTTCCTTTTTAAACTACATCTTAGTTCACATTATTTTGGAAGGAACTTCATTTTCACTTTCAAACATCAATGCAGGAACTCAGATCAAAATGAGAATAAGTCTGCTTATGTGAGAAAAGCGACAGAAAAATCTTTGGGTAAGTTGGGAGATGAAAATGGGAAAGTTGATGGCATGCATTTAGCAAAGGTAAATTTTTGCTTGACTTTTTACTTTTTAGACAGAACGAATGTGCATTTTGTTTCTATCTATGAATATCCTTTTATTCAGTGAGCATATTTCAGTCATTTGCTGGCCTTTTTATATGATAGCAGATTGAAGAAGTTTCCATTGTTCCAGATGATGGGGGGTAAGTATTCTCAAGACATGCACATAAATTATCACAAGAAATATAATCTGTCTTGTGAATAATTATTGACAACGATTCTGGTGGCACTCATCAAATGGTGATTCTCCACCTGCTCTGCTCGCTGCAAGGGCACCAAGAGTGGGTGGTGGTTGGACCATTAGACAGATTTCAACCATCCATCAGTCCTGACCTGAGTATTTGTCATAGTTGTATCTTTGTTTACGACAGTGCCACATGAAAATGAGTTTTCTTTCTTCTTTTTTTTTTTTTCATTTAAATTTTCTTCTCCTTTTCTTTGGCGATTGTCTTGAACTTGGACTATGTTGATTGCTCTGCTAACAGACAGATTGGGAAAGGCAGGTCAGAAGGGGCAAAGGATCAGTACAACCAAGTGTGTAGGGCTCGTAAGGAGGACAATGTACGTTAAAGCATATATGGCTTGAATAATTTATGCATGGTCTAGGGTTATTTGAATATAACATATGGTCATGCATCTTTCTATTTGGACTTCGTATTTATGGGATAAGGCTGTTTTTTGTTGTTGATCATGCATCTTTCTATTTGGACTTCATATTTATTTCTGGAATCATTTTATGCAGATTCACGAAGGTCAGAGCTCAAGTTCAGGCAGTGAGTCCTACCAATGATTTATTTTTTTATTTTATTTTGACAGATATTTTGCCTTGGGTAGTGATGGAAATTTCCTGGAATGTCGCTAAATAATGAAAAGTTTGTGGAAATTTTGCTATTGGTAATTTGGTATAGGGAAAATCTTTGATGAAACTTCAAGGAATGTTAAGATAAGCATGATTACACACTCAAGACACAAGAAATAATAAAAAGCATCTATGTATAAGTTGATCACATATATAAACAAATGGCTACTAAACAAATTTTTTTTATATAGATAATGGCTACACCATGTCAAATTGCATGGCTACTTTAACTCGTATTTCATCTTATACATATAAATATTGTTAACAATTTTGTTATAACAAACTAATTCAATAGTTTACCTGGCGCATATCTCTAATTTAGGTATATTAGGTATATAATATAATGGATTTAGGGTGTATTTTAGCTTAGGCAAAAGAAACCTGTCGAGAGTATCAATGTCGTTGGGACTTCGTCAAATTTTCTCTGACATTTCATTAATATCAGCAAGATTGTGATGAAATTTTGGAAATTTTTTGTATTTGCCTGATATTTTGTTTCACCATGCGTAAAAGTGGGAAATTTTGATGAAATTTCATAAATTTTGAACCATGAGGCCAACATCCATTTTTGTTTCTTGTATGATTGAGACTTTTTTGTCTTACCTCTGAATTTGATATTTGATGTTTTCTTTTTCCACGTTTTCCTTTTCACTAGGGGAGAATCTTAATGCAACCCTCTGGTATACCGTATGGATGGTTGATAAGGGCTTAACATCAAGCATGAGGCACAATATATGGGTTGGGCATGGGCCCACCATATCACAAGTCCACCTAGGAGATATCCTATACCAAATATTCACCCAATCTCATGATCTTAATCTTCCAATCTGTAATATTTTTCCGGACCTATCATACTTTTTCTGACTGTCCACTAAATGCAATAGAGCTGTGGTTACCATCATCTAGTCCTGAATTTGTTTAGATGGAATGCATTGATTAGTGGCTCCCCTGGTATGTATTGCATGTCTATCTCTATACTGTTAGTAGACTGTCCTTATGGTCTGGCTGTGGATTACCTCAGATTTCCTCTTACTGGATGTCAGAAGTTCTCCTTTTCAACCCATTTAATCCTCTTTGCATGTCTTCTTCTTCTTCTTCTTCTGTTTTGGGATAATTCTCTGTGCATGTTTAAAGTTGTGTAACTTTCTTTCCATGCAGTGGATTCTTGCCATACCCAATTATCATCCAAGATGTTGCCAAATGGAGAATGTTGTGGTAGTCTTATCTCTTCATTTGTCAAACCAGAAACCCAGGACGGGGAGAGGCCGACTTCAACAGACTTCCCTTCATCAGGTGTAGAACTAGACGCTAACTCACAGTTGTGTTCCAGTTCTGCAGTATCATCAACATGTGTGGTCCCTCCAAGAAGCTCAGTTTGTAACACAAGTGCCAAGGTAGGGTAGATCATTTTTGGGAACATTCAGGTAATAGTTATACCATTTACTAAATGATATCATGGTCCTTTGATGGTCATCTAATAGTACTTTCCTCATCAGTCTGGATCATCCAGTTGGTGGGCTTCCTTTGGATTACCAGTATCCTTAAAATCAGACCAATTAAATGATTTCATAATTGGAGTAAGCGCTTTTAGATTCCATTGCTCATAGCTCTTGGAACCTTGCAAAATCAAGAGACAGGAAGGATTGTTAGGATCATCAATCCATGTGATTTTTAGTCAGATAAGTGGCCCATTAATTTCAGGGCTGAAGAAATAATACATTTGCTAATTGGATGGTTAACAGCAAGTATACCATTTATGAAATGGTAAACGTGCCTCGGTAAACCTTATCCCAATTATGTATGGCCCTTAAATGTTTTACAAGCCATGTTAAAATAAATACATTCAATAATTTGTGTAGGAATTTAAGCTCAACCCAGGAGCAAAAACCTTTTCTCCGTCATTTGCAATTCCTAGATCAGCTACACCTCCTGCAGTGCCAACAGTTGCAAGTGTGGGTTACATCTTAAACAGCTCTCCTGTGGTGCCTGTTGCTGGTGCACAGCCGGAAATTGGAATTGGTGCTTTTGCACCTCTTTCATCTCTTCCAGTGAAGTTTGTCCAATACAATAATTCAATAGGTGGCAGTGGTTCTCAAAATCCCCAACCTGTATGTATTTCTAGGTCCTTTTTTTTTGTATTCCTTTAGTCTTGAGGTATTATATTCTTATTTCTGTGGACTGCATTTTGTTCTTTTCCTTTTTATTTAATTATTTTTGTTGGGGGTGAGATCTCAATATATTATCCAAAAAAAAAAAAAAGATCTCGAAATAGATATTTGGTTGTCAAACTTAGTTTTGACTGGTAGTATATGTGGAGGCTCTTAAAGTTTAAAGTGCCCAAAAATCCCATTTGATTGACCAATTGAGACTAAATTGAAGTTAATGAGGAAATTATATGTTTTGAAAATATGAGAACTGAAACTTGTTTAATTTTTTCTTAGATAAATCTAGTTTTTACAACTAGAAAATCTGAGTCATTTCTTGCCAAAAGTGAAACTTCCGGGATTAGTTCCATCAATTTTGAGACATTTATGCCCTGGCTATTTATAAATCCTCCATGTTCTAGTGCTTATGGAATTCACATGGTTTCCCAAATACTTGTGAAATTTTGAGATCTGGTTTCCATTTGCCTAAGGTTTCAAAATCGGATACTGTATTTGGTCATTTAGCATTCTTGGGCTAATGGTAAATTAATATTTAGCTCTCAAGAACAAATTTGTCAGCAGAATCAACGTACGCAAATGGAACTTCTGTTCCTTAGTTAACTAATGGCTTAGTAAGTTGTGTCCTTTTATGGTTATATTTAATGTTGTTTCTTGAAATTTGAATAATCTTCAAGTTTTTTGATTTTCATAAAGCAGCAGTTGAAGTTTTAATTAATTTAGTTGAATACTTGGTTGATGAGTCAACTTGTACTTAAACTCTCATCACTTTCTCTAGTTTTGTGTTCACAAATCATGGCCTTCAGATATATTAGTGCTCTATAATATTTTCAATG
The DNA here is from genome assembly GCA_025762735.1 of Platanus orientalis. Lineage (NCBI taxonomy): Eukaryota > Viridiplantae > Streptophyta > Magnoliopsida > Proteales > Platanaceae > Platanus > Platanus orientalis. Next base: position 2,298 of record JAOXJP010231442.1, on the reverse strand, counting down.
ACCCAGTAAATAAATTGTAACCAATCCGAGAAGGTTGCTTTTCTCATGTTGGACAATATTGGCCTTAATTTGTATTATTGTGTAGTTAAGTACCAGAAGGTCTGACTGACTAGTATAGGCCCTTGGCCCAATTAGTGTTCATCTATTGTTGGCACTTGCATTATGGTTTGAGATAGTTTATTCAGATTTTCCATATTTTTGTTTTTAGTGTCATTTCTGTCGATTAGGATTATTTGTAACTTTTGAAGAATGAGTGGATTATAGGTTCCTCCTTTGCTATCAAAATTTAAAACGAAGAGTCAAGTTTTCCTTTACAAATTCACCAAAAAAAGTTTTCCTTTACAAATTTACATCTGTTTTCATGGATTCCTTTATTAATTTTACATTATTACCTCTTTATCAACATTTATTGATTTAAAAAAAAAAACTTTTTATCTAGATTTTAATTGAAATGAAGTTCTTACTTCTCTCTTTTAGAACTGTTGCATATCATGCCTGGGCTTTTAAACTGTGGGGTAGAACAAGGCAGTCTTTCACAGGCACTGTGGTACACATGTTGCACTTGGTTGTGGGTCCACCATTTCGATGGATCCCTCCTTGGAGATCTCTTAGGTGACAAAAAAGAGTAAATAAATAAATAAATAGAATGGTTGTAAGTTTATAGCCATCTGATCGATCTTGTTCTTTTGAACTGTCAAATATGGCGAACAATGTAGAAAAAATATCTTTATGGATGATTAGAATCATCCAGCCAGATTATTTGGAGATCTCTTAGGTGGGATCCATTAAATGGTTCTCTTTACTGCTACTGGTCCACATCTTGGTGGTCCATTAAATAGTTTCCTTTGATAGATTATCCTTTTGGTATACCTGACTGTTGGTTTTCATTTTGTTTTATTATCTATTCTCTTCCAATAATCAAAATACTTCAGTTTTACTCTACAATCCATCCGATATTCTTCTCCAGTACTTATTAATGTTTTTCTCTGGCAATAGATTGTTGGACATGTGGGAAGCAGGCCTCAATCAGTTAGATATGCTGGTCAATATCCCATTCAAGCAGGACCTGCATATGTGCATCCAAACTCTCCAGCTGTAAGTAATAGGGAGAATTCATCTACCTTGCTGGATGCATTGTCTCCCAAGTGGTTCTTTTCACTTTTCAGTTCAGTGGCGGAGGATCAGGAGACATCCTGACTATGTTTGCAATCTGCTCCTTCTGTAATAACTTGATTGATTTTCTTTTTCTTTCATCTTTTCAATTTCTCAGGTTATGGTTGGACGATTGGGACAGCTTCTCTATGTGCATCCAGTTTCACATGTAAGATTTGATACATATAACTTAATAGAACTGCATGATATATAATACATGGGACAAGTTTTAAGTTGAAATAGGACTTTCAGTTATTTATTTATTTATTTATTGTTTTTTTTTATCTTTTATTTTTTTGCGGCCAGTGTAATGACTGTAATCAAATGTGGCGTAGGCGATGACTAGTTGATCAATTTTACTAGTCAAGACATTATTAACTGCATTCAGATAAAGCTTGTCATTGCATACTAGATAGTGGAGTAGTTGTTGTCTGGTCAAAGCGTGTGTGTTGGGAGGTTGTATAAATAAATAATATATTCCTCCCCAATGGCTTTAAAGTCGAATGTTCCTTCCATTTACGGCTTTGAGAAGCCTGAAAATGTAGGTGACATTTACTTTACTACTGTTTTTAAACTTTGAATCTTAAAAATGTTTAGATTTATTACTTGATTTCAGCATTTAAATTTATATATAAATATTCTAGTAGTTCAATACATTGAAAATTTTAATAAATATTATTGTATTTTGTCTGTGTAGGCAATGCCTAATTATCACCTAGTTGATAACTCGCCTTAGCAGGCAATAGTGCCTAGGCACCACCTTAGCCGCTTTCACTCTGTTCTTAGCTTATTCTCTTGACATCTGAAACAATTAATTAATTAGTTTTAATGAAATTGTAGAAGAGGAAACCTGAGGTACTGTGCTGATAGGCTAGTTCTTACCAATGACAAGTGGTCCATACCTTAGTGCCCAAAACCATCTACGAGGGTTTACCCTGCAGCTTGCTGGTGTGTTTGGCTTGAAAGAAACCAGAGGGTTTTTGAAGGATGTTCTGAGCCAGCTCTGAATATTTTAAAAAAAACAAAGGATTTATCCTGCTTTTGGGGTATCCAGTGCAACATTGGGGAGGACTATTTGGTGGCTAATTCCAAAAGGGTTTGGTGTAATCTTTTCATGTAGTGCTTTTCTTCTTTCTTTCTTGTTGC
>JAOXJP010231441.1:0-10629 GCA_025762735.1 Platanus orientalis | reverse complement strand
TGCAACAACCTTCCCCACACGAGCAACAAGATGTCAAGGAAGAGGCAACATCGAACGCAGATCCTTCCAAGGAACATGAGCCGATTGAAGTGCCTACACCTAAAGAAGATCCTTCCAAGGAACATGAGTCAGTTGAAGACTCCTTTGTTCCTTAAGATGAACCACTAATTGAGGACAAAATTAAGGACAACGAAGAAGACATGGAGGAAACACAGTTGCAGCCCAAAGAATCAAATTTGTTCCAAGATTACTATATGATGGCTTCCTTTATGATGTCTTCAATGTTGCTGCCCCAACCAATTGAAGACGCTCAAAGTGAAGTGTTCATCCTCAAATTTGAGGTTTCTACTCCCACAAGTTCATGGTCAAACTTATTCAAACCTGGGGAGTATGATGCCGGAGCATATGGAATCAAGAGGAAGAAATTGGAAGATCATCATGGATAGTCCTCCATGGATGTGTCTAGTAGTGTAGGTTTTATTTTCTGCTTAAGAGTCTTTTTTAAATGTAATAAGGCCAATAGTGCCAAAATTTTGTTAGTTTTTTTGAGAGAGTAATCACGTCACTCACCTTTAGACTAAGTTTTCAAGGGTCAAAACTTGCATTTTTGGCTTGATTTTGGTGCCATTAGAGAGGTTATTCAATTACTATTATGTAAATCCGGTGATTTGGGAAAGTTATGACCAAATTACTGTAGGGGTATTAGTGAATGACGTAAATGGTGTTTTTGGTCAATAAGTCAAAGTGTGGGGCCTACTAATCTGCTAGCTAACAGCCCCCATATTTCCCACTTTTTGGTAATTTTAGATTTAGAAAGTTTTATATTTTAAGCAAGTATTAGATTTAGGAAAACATGTGCAATAAGTTTTGAGTATTTTAGTAAGTATGGGATTTAGAAAGTGTGATTTTAGTAAGTCTTAGTCTGCAAGTTTTCCAATCCTATACTTTCTAATTTTCAAAGCTTGTAAGCCTATTTAAAGGCACCAAAGTTGAGAAATAAGACATGGAAGATTGATAAAAGAAAAAAAAAAGTGTTATTGGGTGGTTTTCCCAAGGCTGGCCATGCCCAGGTTCTTCACCATAGGGTGACACCTCTCCCATAGGCTCCCTTTTCTATCCTTCACGTGGATTGTAGCACCTTATTGCACATGTGAGTATCTACTTCACCCTCCCATTTTCTCATCTCTTCTCCTATTTCGTCTTTCCCTTCTTTTCTATCTTTCCTCCGGTTCTTTCTTTCATACTTCTTTTTCCTTCTTTGTTATGTTTTCTAGTTTTCTGAAATCAACAATCTTTGAAAATCCTTATTTTTCTAAAATCATGAAATTTGGAACAGTGGTACCTAACAGGCTTAAGTACTCACTTGTAAAATTTCATAGCAATCTGAAAATTTTACAGGGGTATTTTTGTCATTTCACACTCTGCCCAGACTTTTCCAGAAATTAAAATATTGGTTTTCATTCTTCTTTCAAACTGTGGTTTCTTTTTATTGTGCTGCATCAATATCTATTTAGTCTGACTTATAACATTTGATCATATGACTTCCCTCCATAGTTCTAATTTGACATTTACCCCCTCACTAATATCGTCAATCAAATAATATCAATGACAAATAATATTATACTATGGATCTCCTCCTGTATATGCCTAATCAACTCATCCATAACTAAGACATAAATACAAGTTCAAAACTGATCACTGGTGCAAACCTAATGTGATCGCGAACTTGCTAGTCTCTCTTGTTGACCTTACACTAGTTATCATTCTACATACATTTCTTTAACTAAGTCAATATATCGTCTTGAAACCCCATTCCTTTCCAAAACCCACCAAATGTCTCTATAGAAACCCTATCATATGCTTTCTTTATTTCATTTAAGACTATATGAATATTCTTTTTTCCACTCTCTAAACTTTTCCATTAGTTGCCTAAGGAAGAAAATAGCTTTAGAATCAATCTCCCTGGCATAAATCCAAGCCGATTTTCTTATACTATATTTCATTTTATAGACTATGCTCAATCACTTCTCCCAAACTTTTATTGTATGGCTCATAAGCATAATCCTACGATAATTGGTGCAACTTTGAATATCCCCCTTATCTTGTAAATGGGTACTAGAATGCTTTAACCCCTTCATTTTCTTAGTTCTAATGATCTTGTTGAATAACTTAGTTAACCAGGATAAACTATTGTCTCCCATACAATTTCAAACCTCAATTGGGATACATTTGATCCTAATGTCTTACCTACCTTTATCTTTCTTAGTACCTTCTTCACTTCAAATGATCTAACCCTATGACGATACCTATGATGGAAAATATTTTTAACACTACTGATTCCTCCTAAACCGACATTCCCTGCATGATCTATTTTTAATAGATTTTGAAAACAGCACCTCCACCTTTCTTTAATCTCATCTTTTACGAAGAATCTTTGATCTTAAGTCTTTGATGCTACAAATTCCTCCTAATCTAACATTGTCTACATGATTCTCATTTACAAAATTTTAAAGTAGCTTCTCTAGCTTTCTTTAATCTCCTAGTCTTTCAGTAAGACTCTTTGATCCTCAATCTAAATGTATCTAACATGATCTAGGTCTACATTTCCTCCCCTTCATTCCGGCAAGTTTGTACATATCCATCTCACCATCCCTAGTACCTAATTTATGATAAAAGCCATCCTACATCTTAAAGACCTCTTAGCTCTAACAAGGATTTGAATTACATCACTCCACCACCAAGTTTTTTTTTTAAGATTATTGCCCTTTCCCTCTAGACTCTCCAAGGACCTCTTTTTCCCTTTTAATACATTTGTTCATTTAATTCTACATGACATTTTTTTCTTCTTCCAAATTCCATTCCCCTCACTTGTTAATTATCTCTAGATATCACTATTTTCTTAAATTAAGTTCAATCATCTAGTTCATGGGAAATTAATCTCTCACTTCTTTCTCTTCCATCTCTTAATACAAACATCTAAAACTATCAAACTATGTCGTGTGTTTATACACGCTTAAAATAACCTTATAGTCCTTACAAGTTGACTGTTTTATCTAGAACCTATTTCTTCTACTTTTAAAAGTCACCAAATAGTCTCTCTTTTTAAAGTACGTGTTTGTTGTTGCAAGATCATATGCCATTGAAAATTATAGGATTGCATTCCCCACCTCATTCCCTTCTCCAAATTTGTATCCTCCTTGAGGCATGAGCGCTCTTGTATCCTCCAAAGACTTTCCCTATATGCCCATTTAAATCACCTATTACAAATATATTCTCCCTCAGAATTCCTTGAATTAATCCATCCAAGTTTTCTCAAAATTGTTTCTTAATGGTTCATATAATCCCTACTTTAGGTGCATATGCATTAAATAAGTTAATCATCTCTTTCTCTAAAACAAGTTTAATCAATATTAACCAATCATCTATTCTTGTAACATCTACAATTTCATCCTTTAGGTATTAATCTACTATTATTCCTACCCCATTTCTTTTATTAACTTCTTCTATGAGTTTAAGTTTATAGCCATCAATTACCTTGGATTTTTTTCCACTTCCACCTAGTTTCTAGAAGACAAGCCATATTAACTTTCTTTTTTATCTACTAACTCCATACTCTTACTTGTCAAGATTTCTACATTTCAAGTTGCTAGGCTCTTGGACTAGTTTCTTTACCCGCATGTGCCTATGTAGAGTGCTTCTTCCAGGGAACACCCTAGAATAAGGCTGAAATAAAGAAATTCCAAGATTCATATAAAAATAGTTTGAGTAAGGTTTTATGCCAGCTTTTAATAAATCTTATCTTTACTGATTTAAAAAAAAAAACTAATAGGGATGTTTCTTTTGTGTAGGGTCATCCCTCACATTGTAGCTGTTTTTCTTGTTGGGGCTTAAAAGTTTAGAGCTGGTATATCCATTTTTTTTTCTCTTAAATAAAATAACTCGTTACTCATAAGAAAAAATGTATATATATATATATATATACAGAAATTCAAGAAAATATAAAATGGAAAAGGAAACAAGCTAAATCCAAGGAACTAGACCTCCACCATCCATATGATTCCACATTTAAACTTTAAAGAACCACACATACCACAACAACAAACTTATATTCCAACACGAACTATCTAAGATTAGTTAATCGTAATCAAATAGTGTTACACTAAATTCAATCAGCAAAAATATCTAACAAACTCACTTAGTTTGAGAAGTAAGCATGTAAAAAATCTTTCATAATTGCATAAAGGTTCCAATAAGGAGTTAGTGGAGTACTGACAAGGTAATTGTTGATTCATCGATAACTGAGAATGATACCATCTATGAGAGAAGACTTTTTTTCTTATAAATACAATAGAAAAAATTAATGTATTGTAAGCTTGTAAATCCAAAATAATCAATGTGGGTTTCTTAAGCACATATTGAAAGCTTAAAAGTTAAATAACAATAAAATCAATTCTTATCACAGGTAATGTCTAGTTTTGCAGTGAGTAGTATAAAGGTTTCTGGCAGGCTTGCAGCTTACGTACCTGGAATAACATTGTCAGGTGATCCAGTTGGAGCCAAGGTAGGTGGCATTCCCATAGTTGAATTCCTACTAAAGGAAGCTGAAGGTGGTGGTGAAGGAGCACCAGGTATATGCAGTCTCCGCCATAATTCAGAACAATTAGTTTTCCAGAAACCAATTTTTTCATTTTCACGGTCATAAGTTACGAGAGTATTGCGAACAATGATTCCTATTAAAGACAAATTTTCATGAAAAAATGTTTTAAAAAATACTTATAAGTCAAACAAGAAAGAGAGATTTTCACATAAAATGTTGAGAACTAGACACAGATCCATCAAAAAGGGAAACAACATGGTGCAGCATTATATTATCCTAAAAATACTAATTTCTTAGTATCATGTTCCATGTAAATCATAAACATACCTCCCAAAAGAGTTGTTGGATCCCTTCCATTTTGGAAAATTCCTAGGCAATATGCACCATGAGCCTTAGAATGCTTTATGAAAAAAAAATGAGGAAACAAAAACCAAGAGAAAATCAGATAATGCATATCAAGCAGCACAGAGCCAGTAGGTGTAAGAAAACATCCTACATATTCTCATAATTAAATACACCAACAATTAGAGGCTCATTGTTGTCATTATGAGAGCAAGGTGTAAACAGATAACTAGACATGTTACCCGGAACAAGTAGTTTTCTGGAGCTAGTGACAACTTTTTCCCATTGCCAAATACCATGTCAACCTCTGGAAAGGTCTTTAGAAGTTGGGAGACATCACTGAGGCACAGTTGAAATAGAAAATCAATTGTAGTCCAAAGCAAATTAATCAAGGTAAAGATACTCTTCATAGAAAATACCTTCCAGCACCAGAAAAGCAAATATCATTATAATTTGGGTCAGGACCATGAATCTTTTTGAGGGAATGAAGTTTCTCCATAATCTGCAAATAGACACATGGTAACCATAAGAATGATCACTTAGTACAGTAGTAATATAGACAAATACACCAATTAGAATAAATGTTCTGACGGGAAAAAAAACTAGAATGATTAATAAAAAAGAAAAAAAGAAGAAGAAAAAAGTGCATCAAGAATCAAACTACAATTAAGAAACTGATTTAGAGTCTTTTGAAATTAGTGTCAGTGTCTAAAGTGAAAGTCAATACTGTGCAACCATGAAGGTGTATGGGGTCTCTTCTGTTGGAAAACAATAACCTCAGGAAAATCTACCTTAAACACCCATTCACTTCCATTGTCTTGATAAGTACAGAACTTGACATTTAGGTTGACCTGGAGTATGGTTAAGGGATAAAGAGACACTGTGTCAAAGGGCTGGGGCTGTTCGTTTACAAGTTCTCTCAGACACACCCACTGTGGCTCAGGCGGCAAACGGCCACAGCAGAAGGAAATTTTGTTCCTTTCAGACACACACACACACACACACACATAGCAAAACAAAATGAAGAACTTACTGGTGCGAGAGCTCCGGCGATGGGGAACTAGAGCAATGGTGCGCAATCTTGTTTGAGAAAAGTTAGAAAACGAACACCAAGTTTGAATTCCTCCTCGACATGGGATGGAAGGTGGTTCCCAAAGAAAGACCCATAACAACCAAGCAACCCCTTGGACCCCCTTTTGGGTGGGTTGGGGTTTCCATCATGGTTTCATAACTCAGGGTCAGGATCATGGCTGATCCAGATGCAGATCAGCATCGGATTGGCCAATCCAATGTGGACTGGCAAGCTTAAACAGGTTAGATCAGGTGATCCTCAAGGGATCACAGATCAAATTGGTCTCGGCCGAACTCAATCCGGATTCCAGATTGGGTGATCTGGATCATGATTGGTCGAGTTTTAAAACCATGGCTTACATAGAGGTTGAAGCTTGTCAAGCCATGCTATGGCTGCTGCATCACAATGTTGTTCAATAATTCCCACACCATGTTTAGAATGCATAAAATTATGAATTCATCATAATATAAACATTTTACTAAAAGTTGGAAATAAAAAATATATATGTATTATTTGGATGGTAAAAGGATAACCAAGAAGAATGACCACACATCATCTGCATATGCTGGAAGGAAGCAATTTAGGTTCTAATATGTATTACTAGAACATATTAGTGATCTATTAGACCATCATCTTCCAAGATCACATTAAAGCCGATCAATTAAAGAACTTCAACATCCCAAAAAACAAACTTACAGAAGTTCTGATTTTGATGTGTCACAAGCCATACCCTGGGAACAGGATACAGACCTATATGGGGAGCGCAAAGAAAGAAGACTAAAAAAACAAGGCTCCCTTCCAACCACAAACAGTGCTATCCCACCATAATACTTGTGGCCATATCGTTTTATGTCAACAAGGCTGAATGAATGCTTTCTTTTGGTGTTATTGAAAAGCTTATTCAATTTGTTATCAGTTAGTTAATGAACCAAACATTGTGCCATTTGGAAATGACTTGAGCAAGTTATAGACAAATTGTGAGGAGGCTAAAAGTCCATGATGGGAACTCTATTTTTGAGCTTTATTTTGTCAATTAATGTAAGCCTCTGTTCAGTCCTCAGTTTAACTATCAAATCAGTCACATAGCTTTTAATGTTTAGTTACAGTGATTTCTGTCCATTCTTATTCCTCTGATAGTTTCTTAAGGAGCTTTCAAGAAGTTTGTAGTTGGTTAGGATTTAGAAAGTGTTTATAAAATAGTAGAGATGGTTTTCATACGCCATGTACTTCCCCTTATTTGAAAAAGCTGATTGAAGTGCTTGATAATGGACTGAGTGTTGATTCCTCTCTCTCTCATTAACCCTTAACTAAATTCATCAATACCCCAACAATTCACCTCCTATAAACCCCTAAGTTTTCACATTTTCAGTCATAAACTCTAGCCCCCTAACCCAAGTTTCTGTCTAAAGCCAGTTCCCTTCTAAGACAAAGCCAAAACCTAAATCCACACGTGACAATAAATTTTCCATACATATCTACTGCTCTGCACATGAGCTGTCACCCTGCACCATTTTCCAGCAACTGTACACAAACTTATGTCAAATCAGATCAGAGTAAGACTGTTACTTTGAAAGAGAAAAAAATAAGGAAAGCTGCATTGGCATGTATTGAAAGCTATCTAGTTAGAAACAGTTAAAGAGAACCAGCACTTACAACATTTGACACGATATCTTTCATCAAATAATGAAAGCATAGGTGCGTACTTCTAATTTCTCATTGTTCATGCATGTGTATCCATATTATTCTCCTGCATTACCTTATTTCATCACATTCAGATATACTTCTCTGATTTTCTCTTTCTCAGAACTACCATCTTTTTATGAGACTTATGCGCGTTAGTCACACGAAGGTTGTTACATATTAGCAAACATGTTAAAGGCTCATTAAAGACTCCTCAAGAGTCCCTTCATTAGCATCACAACCTAAGATTTTCCACTATTCAGGCTCCTTTCTTTTATAATTTTTTATAACTGAGGCAAGGTACTGAGCAACACAACAAACCAAACAAATGGATAAAGCTTCCTTCAATAACAAAGCATATCCATTTCTTTTATGATTATAAATGACGAACAAATCTAAAAGATACCTGGCAGAATTGTGATTGACCTCAGAACTACAGAAAAGTAAAGGAAGAAACTCTCAGAAAGGAATCTTACAGCATCCTTAAATGCTCTGAATGCTGCTTCTGGAAGGTAAGCATATGTAGTACCACTGTCCAGGACAGTTCCGTGTTTTCCATTGAAGACCCTTGGATTCAACTGCAACGGCTTTCCGGCCACATGTATTTCCTTCAGCTCAATATTGTAATATGGACTGTTTCCATCCCGAGACTAGAGTAAATGTGTGAGATGTAACAATGTATTTGCTAAAAAACAATAATTAGTCTCTCTCAGAGAAATTATAATCAAATCATACCTGCGCACAGGGTCTGAATGTGAAAAGACCATATCAGGGGGAGGAGAAATTCCACCAAGAACCATAGCACCTCCACCAACATCCATCCCACCATAACACAGTGAAAATGAATCACTAATTACTCCCTTGCCGACAAGTTGATCCATGATGCTAAGCTCACCACGGCCCAAACCCATTATGCCATCAGCATGTTGACTATAAAGATCGCCAGTTTCCATATTTTCACAACCAAAAACAGCACGCTGGGGCACAAGTTCACTTTCATTGCCGAAGGATAAAATGTCCTCACCAAGAACGCCACTGCTAGAGCTCATCTCAGCATACTTTCTCTCGTAAGTGCATTGCACTCTATCAACGTCACAGTTACAAGCCACATTACATTTTACAGGTTTATATGTGCTTGACAATTCTGGCTGGAATCTTGGGTCCTGAATGACAACAAAAATTAGTATTACAAAGGAAAAAGAAATAAGCAAAGCTTACATGCAAATTGCCATATGTAACAGATATCTAGTCAAATCAGCAGGTATGGTTCTTAATTGTGCAACTAGATTTCATGGATAGTGGTTGGTGCATTGATTTATGTGTGAAAGGATATGTGGTTTGGTCTTGTTCTATTCAATTTCAACTTCATTCTAGCCTAGATGATGTAGCTTTTTCAAGCCTGACGCAACCTAGCCAGAACCAGCCAGTTTTTTGTTAGTATTAAGTACATTAGATTCAAATTTGAGCTCAAATTGATTCTCAGGTTAGTTAGGGTTATAGCTGGAGTATCCAATTATTGGGAATGGACTTGGATAAATTAGAAGAGAGAATTGAGAGGAAATTTAGGAAGAGATGGATGGATAACTTCAAAAACTCCCAAATGGAGAGGATATTTTTTTTTAATGGGACTTAAATGGTCACGTAGGGAAGATAGTGAGAAACATGAGACAGTGCACGTACAGAATATGCATTTGGAGAAAGCATTAAAAGTAGAATGTGATCCTTTACTTTGTGATGATACATGATCTTGCAATGGTAGGCAATTTCTTTTTCTTTTTCTGTCTTTTTTTTTTTTTTTTTTTAGAAGGAAGAGATATGACCATTTGGTGACTTCCAAAAGTGGAAGAAATAAAATCTAGACATCAATTGTTCTCCTTAGAAGGAAAGAGCAGTCAACAAGCAAGGATTGCAAGGTTTTCCAAAGGAAAAGTTTAACCAAGCAACATGGGATAATGAACTGAAAGTTTACCTTCAGAGATGAACGAGGATGGTGAAAACACTAGGCCGAAGAACATGGGGGTTGACATTAAGAAGAAAGAACAAAGTAATCTACAGACAATTTGATAAAAGAAAAAAAATTGAAATTTGTAAAACAAAACTAATGCTATGTAGAAAATGATGACTGACTCTATAAAAGAGATGTGAAAACTATTTTTAGAGAACCTAAAAGAAAGAAATCTCTCAAATAAAGATACTTAGTGGCAGAATACTGAAGTTCACAAGGCGATTGACAAAAGTGGTCTTGTTTTACGACTTGGTAATGCATGACAAAACAAGGAAACTTTTAGAAAGCAATAAAACCACTGAAAGGAAAACTAAGTAGAAATTAAGGCCAAGAAAAATGATGTCATATGCAATAAGTTGGTTGTAATGATGAGGTAAAAGAAAACATAGAGACCTATAACATGTTAGACACATCAAGAGCACTGACAAAGGGTCATGATAAAGGACAAGCAGATCAAAGAGGGTGGAAAAAATTACTTTTAGAACTTATAAAAGTAAGACCACAATGAGTCGTTAGGATTAAATGAACCATTAACTCCAATAGAGTAGAAGTCCTAAGTACTTCGGTAGAATTAGGTATCCAAAGTGAAAGAATTTCTAGCATATATGATGAACAAAGAAAAGGCTTTATGACATATAGTAACCTGACATAGATTTGGAAATGCATGGGGAAACTGGATTGTCCTGGTTAACTAAGTTGTTCAATAAAATTGTGGAGGCAAAGAATGTGAAATATGGTTATAAAAAGGGGATATAAAGCTACACACACACCAAAAAAAAAAAAAAAAAAAAGAGACAAGGTAAAGTTGAAGGAAACACAACGTAAAGTTGCATTAGAGATAGTCCAATGGTAGTCAGCCAATTGCCTAGTCTGTCACATCCATTTTATCAACCTCATAACCGTGTGACATCCCAATCATCACCTAGCCAAGGC
>JAOXJP010231440.1:0-10629 GCA_025762735.1 Platanus orientalis | reverse complement strand
TCTAGAACAAGTCCAAACACATAACTGTAAAAGCAACAATTATTTTCTGCTAACATTACAAATTATAGATGAACTAAAACCATATCCCAACATGCAAACTTAATAGTGCTATAGTTATCTGTATGTCAAATATGATCAGTGATGTAATCATGTTGACATGGACAGGAACAAAGACATTCAAATTTTGTACAATATCCACACAAATCAAAACAATTGCAACAAAAATTCCATTGCAGTTTCCTATGGTTGCAATATATAACAAAGTAAAGGTCAGAATAAAAGCTCCAACTGATCTGCACAAAATAAATGAAGGCATGCCAATAGATCTATTGGAGCAGACTGTGCAACCAACCCAGACATCCCTCCTGATCAACACCCAAAACAGTAGTACCAGATTCAATCTGAACTCAGCAACTAGGATGGCAATCAACAGCCAGCATTAGGTGATATCAGCTACTACCCCTTCACAGGTACATCCACAACTTCACCTGCCATCACTTCACAGCATATGATTCCATGATTATCCGCTACCACTTCACAGCAGCCACGACCCCATGTGCTATCACACTCCGTACATGATGCAACAAAAATAACCTAACAGCTAAATATTAAGTGACATGAAGTGTAACCAAACACCCTAAGCATAATAAGCAACCTTGCATCTATTACCCAGTCTCAACCAGTCACAATGAATGGGTCAGCTCAGCATACTAGATCTCAAGTATCAGCATCAATGTAATTGAACATCAGGTCCAGCACATTGGCAGCATCAGCTATCACAGCAACAACCACTCCTTTCAGGGCCCAAAATTGTAAAACCACCGAAGACCAGGAAGAAGATGGTCAGGCCAAACGTCCAAATCCTAATGGATATAAGACTACTAAAGAGAGATGAATTATAAACCTTACCCATGGTGAGATCATCACAGCAAATTAGTTAACAATTTTAGCGGTGGGAGTGTGGGACCACCAGAATACTGTTGTTTGCAACCAGCAACAAAACGAACATTATCCATCAAGTACAAACAGCATCAACAGCTACAATTTCACCATCTTGTCAATCAGCCAAATCAATTCTTTTCCCCGAACATAACTATAAAATCCCAGTATATGGTTCATCCAAGTCAGAATTCCCATTAACTGAACTGAAAAAGCAATTAAAGCATGCTGCCTAAGAAAAAATAAATAAAGAAACACCCACAAAGATTATTAACATCATAAAATCTATTGTGAATACCAGATAACTTGCACCAACCTACAAACTACACAAGTCCACCATCCCAACTATATATCTAAGGATGTCTTACAAGCAACAAAGGAATAGTTAACAATCAAAAGAAGTTGAGGGCTACCAAAACTATTTAGTACTTTAATTGGAGCAAGCAAAACCCACAAAGCTCCTTCCCAGTAGCAAAACAGCAACACATGATTACATCCACCAAGAGATGTATCCAATATATAGCATGCTCTCCATCATTCCTGGAAGCCAATTTAAAAATATCAGTCGTAGTTAACACTTATCAGTTCCTGGTTATGAAGCAAAAATAAATAAATAAATAATAAGGTGCACGAACTCACATCAGCATCTGAATTACATGGAGAAAGGCTTCGAGAATCAGCAGGTCGACCTCGTGGAGAGACACTTCTGGGAGATGGAGACCGCTCGCCATTGCTGAGCCGATCGGGACTTCCACCCCTAGATGGAGGTGTCTTCCGTGGAGATGGACTTAACTTTCGTGGAGATGGACTTGCCTTTCGAGGAGATAGACTTCTAGGACTAGGACTTCGTCGAGCAGGGGAAGCACTGCAACGTAACCCAAATGGCATCAAACAAGGTAGGATGCATACCCAAACAAATAGACAATCAAGACCACAATTTAAGCACAATTTAATACCTTTCATATGATCGACGTCGCTCATCCTCAAACCTGCCTCTACCACGACCTCGGTGGTAATCAGGACTTAAACTACGGCTCCTGCTTCGATGGCGAGAATCCCTTTCCCTCCCACGATTTCTGTCACGATCATATCCACCCCTACTTCTACTGCGGCTTCTCCTCCTGTGATCCCTGCCACGATATTCATCTCGGTGCCTGAAAATGTTTATCATCAGTGTCTGCAGATTACTTTATCACTGAGTTTCTGAGCTGAACTCAGCAAGGCCACTAATTAAATTGAATAACAACAGCATGTCACTCCTGCAGCAGACATCTAAAAAAAGTATCAAACTACACAATTACGAACATTTTTTTTTTTTTGTAACAATTATTACGAACATAATAACATTGATTTCAAGTGTATCTAGCAGCACAGGTCTAACCACGAAATATCAAAATCGCAGATGAAAATAACTTTTCAAATTGCATAAGCAACTGCTGCAGTAGAGTCAGCAATGCCAATGAATCAAGCTTGAGTGACAACATGACAATCCTGCCACATGTTTCTACGATAAGAAATACAAAATTGTACAGTTTCTGACATAAGAATATAGATTTTAAGTGTATGCTGCATCCTTGTAACCATGAAATTAGAGAAACGAAATTCACCATAATGCATCACTTAAGTACAAAGATGCATCTTGTATAAGTCATTTAATACAGTTCAAACAAACTTCATTTTGATAAGAAAATTGTCATACTGATAACAAATACATGGTATAAAAAAAATTTAACTTTTAAAGACAAGTTTTAAACATCCCTTCTTTGTCTTTTTCTTCTTTTTTTTAATCGATAACTGAAATTTTATTAAGGAAGAACGAAGACAAAGGGAAGAAAAAAACACAAAGGAAAACATAGAAAAAAAAAAGGATGCCCCGAAAAGTGATTCCTTCATGAAATTAACTAATCTCTATGGGCCCTTCTCCCTATTTCATCCATCCTATAACATTTGCTAAATCACCCTCCACAACAAGATGATGAAGACCAAGGCCAAGACCCGCAACCTGATTAACAATGCCTTAATCTCCACCAAAGAGGCATCCCCCATGCCAATGGGACCTGAAAAAGCCTGGATACATATGCTGGACCTATTTCTAATAATGCCTCCTACTCCAAAAGGGCCGGGATTTCCCACGAGCATTCATCAAAATTTACTTAAAAGCTGATTCTGTTAAGAGGGGGGGGGGAGGGAGAGAGAGAGTAGAGATAGCTACATGGGGAGAGGATCTTGCAATGAGAGGAAGCTCCCTAATAAGTGAGTCAACAGAGATACCATAAAAAAATGTCAATTGAAGAAGCCCAAAGGGACTCTCGATGATATTGACTCAACCATTGTCTAATGTTGTTTCTCCTATCTTGGAAAATTCTGCGGTTGCGCTCTTCCCATATGGTCCAAATTGTAATAATAAGTACATATCTCCATAAAAGTTTGCCTCTTCTACTAAAAGGAGTTGTGTGCCTACTCCACAAAAAATCGTTCATATCCTGAGGGAAGACTATGGCCACATATCAAAAGTGTAAACAAAATAGCACCAAATCTCCTTTGAGAACTGACAATGAATGAATACGAGATTTTTTTTCTCTTTTTTTGATAACCAAGATATCCAAGCCGCCTCTTAGAGCACCTGACTAAATGAATACGTGATTGATTTATTCACTATCCAAAAGAGAAGAGTGACATACATGCAACAAAGAAAAATATCCCTAGAGTTCACGCATTTGTAGGCAACTTCCCTACACAAAGTCTTGTATCTTGAAGGAGCATAGTTATTCCACACCATTTTTGCAAGGAAAATGAAAGAGGCAGTTATGTTTGCACCACATGATAGATGGGTCAACGGAGGCTTCAATTAAGCAAGAAATGAGGGAGGAAATTTCATTTATTTCAAAGTGATGCAGCATGCATGTAGGTAGGTGATGTGTGTGCCAAGGAGATTAAACATAAAATAACTTAAGTAGCACTATAACCTAGATTCCTACTAGCATAAAAAACAAGCAAATCATATAGTTCTTTAATTAATCTAGATGTGCAATAAAGGAATTAGAGTAAACAAAGTAAATAACATGATTAGAACCCAATTAATATACCTAAGGATCCAACTAAAATAGAGAAAGCTAAATAGCATGTTTGCTGTCCACAAAATCTGGATGCATAAAAATGTTCATAAAAGTGATAATACAATAAAAGGGCTAAAGTTAGGCACTTTAGAGAACTAATAAATGAATTTCATAAGTCTAGGGAGTCCTTAGGTGCTGTCCAACAGAAAAATCCAACAAGCAAACCATGGGAGAAATTAATCAAACACTTGAAGTGCACGGAAATAAAAGTATATCAAATAATGAACTTATGGCAACTAAACATGGAGGATTTGCAAAGGTTTAAAGAGGACTAGGTTATAATATGATTAGAACTAAAATTTAGGGGCTGTGGAGTTAGGAAAACACCCAGAAAATTAGTTTCCACAGTCTACAGTTATGCCACAAAATTCCATCACCACTTGTTAACGGATTCAAAAGAGAGCTAAAGTGAAACAATGGCACCTGATTTTGGTGTAGGTAGAAGCCTTGATGTCCCCTAGTATGGTTCCTCACGAAATCACTGTGAAAGAAGTGCCAATTGAGCCTCAAAGAGAAAGTCCCAATGCTGCCCAGGTTTTCCAGCAATGCCACCACCTAGGGAATCCTTCGGGATTTCCTAGGTCAAAATTATTTTTTTCTGAGATTTGTTTCTTCTAATGGTGTCACGCAAGGGTTGTACAACTCTTAGAAACTTTGAATCAATCAAATCCTTGAAGACTAGAGTGAGGTGATGTAATCTCTTGAAGTTGGTAATTTTCCAATAGGCTAAAAACTATAGAAATAGTTAGAAAACAAGCAGAACAAAATGTAGATGATCCTTTTAACCCAAAGGAAATAGGTTAATCTCTACCACCACTGTTAAACTTGGTGGAAACCAAGTCCTTTTCCAAAGCTTTGCACCTTGTAACCGAAACACAAAGAAAGAAAAGCTTCAAAATCAATTCGTATTGCATAATGGAGAAGGCCAAGTCGTGGGGGTCTCTTAATTCTTAAATAGACTCTCATGGCTAGGTTTATTACAACTTAGGTCCTCTAGACCAAAATTCTCCTAAGCCCATATGTGTCTATCAAAATATACCCCTAACATGAATAAAATACATAAACCTCTCATTAAACAAATCTGGATAGAAATATCCTCACCTAAATGTACCCCCTTATACTCGACATAAAGTAATGTGTAGCAAAATAAATCCTAAACAATACTAAAAGTATCTCGGACATGTAGCACAACATGTAGGTCCTCTACTAAAACCAAAGCAGTGGTCCAGCTCTCCTGCGGCGTCTCTGGTAGGTCTGGAAGGCACCTCTAGACTTAATGTCCTCATCGCAAAGTCTCTTGCACCTTGATGAAGACCTATGTCCCAAGCCACCTCAGAAAACTACGAAATGGACTCGCCTTTCTTACAAACCAGCAATAAAATCCTACGGAATTTTTGGCACAATGGTATCTCACCCCACCATACATCCTCCCAAAACCTAGTCCCATCACTTTTACCTGAATCTTACCTGGTATATGGATAGAATCTCGAATGAATCTTACTAATTCCAAGAACATGACAAGGAAACCCTACCATCTGAGATAGAATCCCAACCATTCTAATGGATCTCATATTTGGGGTGAATAACTGCATGCTAAAGTGATGAGGGCATCAAGTCGAGAGGTACTTTCCAAACCTGCCAGAGATGTCGCAGGAGAGCTGAACCATTGCTTTGATTCCAGTAGGGGGCCCACATGTTGTCCCACATGCCCAGAAGATTTTGTCATGTTTAAGATTTATTTTTATTAGTTGGTAGTAGTTCTTTTATTTGTTATATTTATATTTATGTTACTTTGTAGGGGGTACACATATATGAGGATATTTTTGTCCAGAACTATCTAACAGGGATTCTTTATGTCTTTTATTAGTATTGAGGGTATATGTTGGCATATATAGTTGGGTTTAGGGGTATTTTGGTCCAAAGGACCATAGTTTGTACTAACCTAGTCGTGGGAGTCTATTCAAGAGACCCACATGACTTGGCATTTTCAATTATGCAATAAAATTCAGTTTTTGAAGTGATCTTCCTCTCTTGGATTCGACCAAACCTAAAATCCTAGAAAGGGACTTGGTATCCACCAAGTTTAACAATGGTGGTGGAGACCAACCCCTTCCCTTTGGGTTAAAAGGATCACCTTCACCTCGTTCTTCCCAATTTTTATCACTTTTTACAGATTTTTAGCTTGCTAGAAAATAACCTACATCAAGAGAATACATCACCAACTTCAAGATACTTGGGTTTTGTATGATCCGAAGCTTCCTAGAGGTGTACCAAGGTTGGGCAACACCCATAGAAGAAGAGAAGAGGTCAGAAAATTTTCTGACCTAGGAAATCCCCAGGGGATTCCCTAGGTGGGGCGGCACATCACTTTTCTAGGCAAATTTTCAAGCTCCTTCAAAACTCTTTGCTTTGCTTGGTTTGAGTTCAGATTTTAAATGGATTCACACTAGAAGACATCAAGGGTGCTGCCTACATTGAAATCAGGTGTTATTCTTCTAATTTTAGCTCTCTTTGATTCCCTATTTGAGTAGTGATTTAATGCTTGTTGTGTTGGCATAAGTGGGGACTGATAGAGCTATTTTTCTGGGTGTTTTCTAACACCTACAGCCTATATTTTGTAACCCTAATAAGGCCCTATCATAGCCCTTTTAAATCCATTACAATACCCCATGTTTTAGCTTATCTAGTGTCATGCTTTGATACACTTTAAATCTCCTGCACAATAGGTGTTTGTTGAAATTCCCATATTGTTTGCTTGCTGGATTTTCTATTTGGACAGCACCTAGGTAGTTTCCTAACCCTTGGAAATAATTTATTTACTCTCTAAAGTGTTCTATTTCAGTCCTTTGTCATATCTTCCACTTTATACATCAATTTCATTATTTGGAATACTTTTATGAACACTTTTATACGCCCAGATTTTGTGGACAGCAAACATGCTCTTTAGTTGGATCCTTAGGCATATTAATTCAGTTCTAGTTATGTTCTTTACTTTGTTTACTCTAATTCCTTGAATGCATATCTAATTTAATTGAAGAACTACATAATTTGCTTATTTTTTATGCTAGTAAGAATCAAGGTTATAGTGTTACTTTACTTATAATATTTTATGCCTAATCTCCTTAGCATACATATCACCTACCTACATATAAGCTGCATAACAAAGAGTTCCAACTTCATAGGAGAATCTCCATAATAGCCATTTGGCAATTAAAGAGTCATTGAGCTCAAAGAGATGTCCTAAACCTAGGTCACCACTCTCCGTGGACCTACACAAAGTCTCTCATCTAAAGAGGTGATCTTTTCTAGTGATACCTGGTTCCCTAGAAAGTCCCTTCGAAACTTCTCGCTATAAGAACCTTTACAGGAGAATCCCTTGCTTCACATAACAAGATAGTGTCATCAATAAACTTAAAGTTGGACACCATGACACCATTCCTATCAATTAAAAAGCCTCTGACTAGGTTATTTTCTTCAACTCTAGTGATCAGCCTGCTAAGAAAGTCTGTCACGATGGTAAATAAGAGAGGTGATAATGGATGGCCCAGCCGATAAAAGGCCTGGATATGGGCCGGTGCTATGTAGGCCCATATATTTATCTAGGCAGGCATGGGCCAAGGTCTTGAGCCCAAGGCCCAACCCGAAAGCCCAACAAGTGGGACAGTTTGACTCAGTCCAAATAGCCCGAAATCGTGGCTCAGCCCGATTATAGTGTATATTGCCTCCAAAATCTTTTTCTTCATATTGAATTTCAAACTTAAATTAAATTTGAATTTGAATAGAAGATGTAAACAGCCAAATATACCCATAATTTTGAACCTTTAACAGTCTAAAAAAAAGGGGACATTTTTGGCACCTATTATTTTACCCGTGCAAACTCTAAAAATACCCCCATTTTAAAATTTTAACGATTATATTTTAACACCATTTTGATATTTTTTTTAAAATGACCATTTTTCTATTATGTAACAGTCTAAAAAATAGGCATTTTCAAAAGCTAATATACATTCCCTTGCAAATTCCGAAAATACCCCAAGTTTTTACGTTCTAATGATAATATTTGAAGGTTATTTTGGTCATACAATTTTAAGCCCGGCCCGAACAGCCCAAATAAGATCAGCCAGAACAACTCAAATAAGCCCAAATTCCAAAAAAACCACCATTTTTTAAATTCTAATGGTAATATTTGAAGGTTATTTTGGTCATGCAATTTTAAGCCCGACCCAAACAGCCCAAATAAGATCAGCCAGAACAACCCAAATAAGCCCAGCCTGAAGCCCAATAAATAGGTGGGCCGTGGGCCTCATAGTTTAGCCAATGGCCAGACCCAAGTAATAACACGAGCTAAATGGCCCAACCCGTGTATTTACTCAGGCTGGGTTAGGCCAGCCCGTTTAGCCTCAACCTGGCCTATTTTACACCCTTGGTCCCTACTTATCGTTGTAGCCCTCGCTTTGCTTAGAAGAAGCCTCGCGAGATGCCATTAACTAGGATGGCATAGTGAACCAATGAAATGCATCATACATCGACGTTCTCCACCAGAATCCAAATCTTATACAATTCAGAGCGTAATCTAGAAAACCCAAATGACATAATCATATGCCTTCTCCTCCACACATTCATTGGCAATCAAAGACTACCTCCAAAAATTGTCTATTCTTTACAAAGGCCCCTCGGAACAACCAAATGATATCTCCCATGATTTCTGTGTCTTTTAGATAGGATTTTTAGAGTTATTTTATATTCACTCCCAATGGGGCTCATCAATTTAAAATCTTTTGGCCCAATCACACCGTCCTTTTTTGGTGTCAAAGTAATGAATGTAAAATTCATGCACTTATTCCCTTCTCATGAAATTCATTATGAACAAGTATTAGGTCATGTTTAACCACTTCCCAACCATTCTCAGAAAATGCCATTGTGAAGCCATCTGGGTTTCCCCATCCATCTCCGTAATAGCTTTGTTAACCCTCTCCTCATCAAACCGTATTTCCAATCACTCAACATTACCTCTAGAAAACATCCCTATTCTAGTTCTTCCACCTACCTACAAGGATTCGAGGGAGATGCATATAAGTTCTAGAAAAACTCAATGGTATCAGGGTCCTCTATGCATCTACTATCAATTTGCATATTGGTGAGGAACAGTTGAGGAATCTAAAAGGAGAGGAACAGAAGAATCTTCGAGGAAGTCAAGAAATCTCATGCTGAGGTAGCGGACTCTATCCTTTTTGAGGTTGCCTCTTGGGCTGTAGCCTCAAATGACTTCTCTGGGTTTTTGATTTCTGATATCACAAGGGACTGCTACTCATGTATTTTATCTTTCACATTGTCTTGTAGCTCTAGCTAGGAGACACCTTTCAGCCTCTTCTTGTTCATTCTTATTTCTCTTTTATCCTTCTTCAATAAAGATCGTTATTCATCACAAAAATAAAAATCCACCTTGGCTTTTTTAATTGTTTCTTTGACCAGACCCCTCTTCCTGGCACTACCCAGGCCACTTACATTCCCACTGATTATCTCATTGGCAACTCTTTGATCCCCCCTTCTAGAACCTTTCATTGGCCTATAAGGTTATGCTCCCAAGAGATATAACTTATTCCACTATATAAATTGTCGAGCTCTCTCATGATACCTCTGAATTTTTCATTGGACTATTGCTAGGCACTTAGAACACTATCCCTACTCAAACTTCCCTTCTTGAGGTCAACTACTATATATTGACATTGTAGCTCCAAACATACATAATGATCCTATAAAATGTTTTTATCTCTCATACTTAAATAACATATTTAGAACACTGTCCTCTTAAAACATTCAATTAAATGCCTAAACATTCTGGTGTCTCTTAACATATGCACAGCAAATGTAACAACATAGATGCAAAAGTTGTCACAAGGCTAATGGAGCAGAAGTGAGACCTGAAATCAATGGAGCAATTCGATTATCTGGGCTTAAATGCAATATAAATACTGCATATAACTTATGCGGAAATCATAAAACAAGTCCCTTTGGGCACAATGGAGGACTCACGTGAGTTTAGTTGCATAAATGTAGATCCCACATGTCAACTCCAAATCCCGAAAGCATGCTGTGAGTACAAGTTCCAGGGTACTCTTTTGAAGCAAAAAACCCAATAACAATGTTAGGGGAAAAAAAGATCACCCCAACAATTTCACTTCCATTTGCTACCACATCAACTAGCATTGGCTACCACATAGGGAGGACATATTGCACCACACAAGCAATGTATTGTAACATATCCATAAAATTACTCATCAAAAAACAAAATCACATAATTTTTCTTCACATTTTCATCTGTAGAAAAATCCAAGTTTTTTTTTTCTTCTTTTAGAGAGAAAGAGATCATTTATTATAAATACGAAAGAAAACATACAAATGATAGGAATCACCGGGGAGCTGATTACCAGCTAATACAAGATAAATTAGCCCCAAAATACACTCAAACAGTTATAATTCCTCGTTCCATATGGGATACCATTCCTTCTCATCAAAGGACCCACCCACCAAAATCCACTCAAAAAGTAAATTATAGATATAGACTCTCATTTCC
>JAOXJP010231439.1:0-10629 GCA_025762735.1 Platanus orientalis | reverse complement strand
AGCTTATATCCTACATCAGGGGGGTTCTAAGGGGGGCTAAAGGGGGGTTCCAAGGGAGGATTAGATTTATCGTTCGTCATAAGGTCATGGGGTTTACCTCTTATATGTTATTTCAAAATTTTTAGGAATATTTATGGAGAATCAAGGAAGGGTAGTGCACCCTTGAAATAAACAAAAAATATATATATTTTTTAGGTTTTTTTTTTTTGGATCATCTGATCTCAATCCTGATTATCCGATCCAGAACGATCCTATCCCTAATCGGACGATCTAGGGTTGGGATTGTCTAATCCCTTAAGGATCGCAATCTATAGGCTGGGATTGGACCAGTATTGGACGATCCCGATCTGGATCGTCCGATCTTTGAAACCATGGTGACCGGTCAAGCAACAAGTCTTGCCCTGACCGGTCTCCAAGTGTCTGACTGGTCAAGGGTGCGAATCAGGTTTATTAAAACTTCGTTTATTAATCAAGGGCCACCATTATTTGCCCGTTTTGGGAGATTCTAATCACATGGTTGAGAGTGGATTCCATCCATTATAAAAGGGAAAGTTTCCCTTTAGGACAAATACTTCAAGCATTTTCGAAGAGTGTAAGAATCATTACCAAATTGGAGCCTCCATTGAAGGAAAGCCTTCTCCTCCACTATTTTGAGCTTTGAAACCATTCTACCTTGTTAGAAACACAACTCTTTACTTTACTCTCTCTCTACCATTAGCTAGTATACTTGAAGAAAGTCACTTGTGGGTTCCCTAAAGGAAACCCGAGTTTGGTTAAGCTTAAGAACCAAGGCTTGAAGCATTGTGGGTGAACTAAGGTGTACTATCTCAACAAGGAGCACTCCCACTTGGTATAGTAGCAACATCAGTCATATTGTGGTAATATTTGCTTACTCTTTGCATTCATTTGCAATCATCTTCATATTTTCTTTACTTTGCTTCCGTCGGAGGCACCGAAAGTTGACAACCTTAGCCGGAGACACCAAATGTATTGTATAGCTTGCTTTGTGCAAGTAGATAGGTTTTATATGTTTTCTAATTAGGTTGTATTAGGCAATCTAAATAAAATATACCTAAACTCAGTAGTAAGCTTTAGAAGAGTGGACATAGGCCATCGTGCTGAACCACTATAAATCTCTTATTGTGGATTAAGTATGTGATTGCTTGTCTCTGTACTTTCATGCTCATTGTTACTCTTGTTCATTACATGTTTGATAAAATACTTTACACACATTGTAACACACACACACTTAGGCTAATTTTAAGAAAATCAAAATCAATCCTAACACTAGCAAAAAGGGTTTAATATCCTATCACCCCCCCTGCAGGATAACTTAATAGATATCTCAAAACCTAATCTTTCACACACACACACACACACACACACACACACACACACACACACACACACATATATATATATATATATATATATTGTTGAATAACGGTGGATGTGTATTAATGGGGGATAGGGAATAAAGAGAGAACAAGAACAACCAGCAAACCGGATCAAGATAGACAAAGAGGAGATAAGGAAGAGGAAAAAAGGGGGGCTCATACAAAAACTCTCACAATTACGTCTCCTCTATAGAAGAACCCACATCTATATCTTCTTTGTCCACATCCCTTTTAGCCAACCCATATGCTACCTCATTTGTCTCTCTTGGGATCCAGCTGAATGAGATATTCAATGAGGAAACCAGAAATGCCACTTTCTTTAGTAAATGGAATAGCCTCCATGGCCCTGGACTTTCATTCTCCATCCATCTAATAACATTCGCCAAGTCACCTTCCACTACAATGGAAGTAGAAGATAATCTTTTGGAGTGAATGAGCTTAAGACCGAATAGAAGAGCCATTACCTCCACATAAGTAGTATCCCTTGTACCCAGCGGACCCGAGTATGCCATTAAACAAGATTTTGATGCATCAAAGAAGGTACTCCCATGCCTGCCAGACCCGGATTATCCATTGAACTTCCATCAAAGTTGAACTTCACCGAATTTCCCATAGGAAGGGACTAGCAATGAGCCACTTGAGGACAAATGGGGGCTGAGTTGATGATGTTGAGCAAATCCCTTGTTAAGTTGTCCACCGAAATGCCTTTAAAGAATGGTTCATCGAAAGCATGGATTTATTTACTACTTCTAGCTCTCTAATCCTCAATCCCCCTTATTTTTTACTTTTATGAAGAAAAAAAAGTTTCAGACTTTAAGATATAAATGTCATCTACTTGCTTGATGTCCTCACCAAAAATCCCTTTGCAGATTGTTGAACTGGTAGCAAATGGCTTTAGGAAGTAAGTGAGTAACCATAAACTAGATTGGGATTGAAGCTAGGATGGATTTAATGAGGACTGTTCTTCCAAGGTGTGTCGGCATCTTGGATTTCCATCCTTGTAGTTTGGTAGTAAATTTATTTACCAAGAATTCATATGATGCCTTTTTGGACTGATCTAGCAGCAAATGTGTGCCCAAGTATTTTTCATCCTTTGACATTAGTTGCACTCCAAAATATATATATATGATGTTTTGCGTGAATTATTGATGCTTCTGCTAAAATGTATGGCCGATTTCACAAAATGTACCGACCATCTTTCATATTGAGCCAATATTTCCTTTATATTTTCAGCCATCTGCATTGTAGATTTTTCAATAATAGCAAATCATCTGTAAACATCAAATGAGTAACATGGGACACATACCTATTGATTCTGATTCTCTGATAAATTCTTTGTTCCTCCATTTTGAATATGAATCACGAAAGTACCTCAGAGCATAAAATAAATAAATAAGGGGATAATGGGAAACATTGTTTGATACCACGAGTAGTTTTGATAAATCTCTCTAAACTTCCATTCAGGATGACTGGAAGGATGTAGTTTTGATCTTGGACATAATAAGATTGTGTATATCTTCATGAAAATCAAGTCCTTTTAGAGTTGCGCTAATAAACTACCATTCCAATATGTAATAGGCCTTAGACATGTCCATCTTAAGAGCAAATATTCCATTTCTACCCCCCATCTTCTCTAAAGAATGAAAAATCTCCTTGGCCACTTATACTATGTTATCTGAGATATGTCTGCTAGGAACAAATGCTCATTGTATTGGAGAAATTATCCTTTCCCAGGTCAGGCGATATGATTGGCTTTAATTTTGTGTCCACCTTACGAGTGATATTACATAGGAAGATTTGCCTAAAATCTATTAGGGCTTCAGGACTCCTATTTTTAAAAAAGAAGACAATATAAACATGATTCACCTCCGCAAGAATATATTTTTCCCTGGAATAGTGCTGAAAAAACTTGAGTAGATCAGCTCCTAGCACTTCCCATAATTTTTTTTATAGAGAATTATTGATGGGATTCCGTCTGACCTAGGTGCTTTGAGGGATCCAATTGTGACTGAGCTATCAGTAAATATAAAATCAGGTGGCATATAATCGAGATTTAAGGAAGAAAAACCCCCACTAAAATACTGTGTAAACCTGGATATTTCATTGCAACCGGACATCCAATTGTTGGATGGGAACTTTATGCAATTGATTATGTTACTTCTCCTTCTCCTTCTCCTTCTCCTTATAGTGCAGATATAGAAAAATGCCATGTTTTGGTCCCCATCTTTAATCTATGCAATCTAGACCTTAGCAGCCAGAATAGCTCCTCTTTTTAGGTGTTCATTGAATTTGGCATTTAGTTTTTGTTTTTCTTGCAAAGTGGCTTCTGAAGGCATGCCTGATTGAATCTCCTATAGTCCTACCAGTGATTTTGTCCATAGAGGATCCGCTCTTAAAATAACCAATATGTGAAAATATGTTTGCAAGGAGTATTTTAGTCAACGAGTATTTATAATGGTCATTAGACAATGTGGTGATTACAAAAACACCCTCCACTACTCAAGATATAATTTCCTAGTAGGGTTTATTTTTTGGTAAGGCCTAGGATAGTTTATTTTGAGTATTTTCCTGACAAGTAAATCAATTTTAAAACAATATATTTGTAATATTTATTGGCATTAAATAACAAATGTAGACAAACACAACTTTTACAACTATTTAGTAAAAAATTATGAGATTAAAAATAAACTTATAAGCATATATTTAAATAACATATATCATAATTACTCCATAAATTTCTTAATTAAATAATCTATAATATAACATAAATTTCCTAATCAAATAATCTTGATCAAGATTACTACAATAATTAAATTTCTTATAAGAAATAAATATTTAAATCATAAAAATAGGTGGGTGGGTGTCTATAAAATGTTTCTAGAAATGGCCATTCATATCAGTTTGAACCCTCTCCTTTAGCCACAAGGTGGATTGATGCAACTAATCTAGACAATCCATAAGACAGATGGCCCCTTAGATTGGCAACATGTTTCGTGTCCGAATGGCTGTCAATTCCATATTCCATGTGTGGCACTCTGTCAAGAAACCTCTAAATTTCAAACATAAATAAATAAATTCATCAAAGAGGGATTTCTTTTGATATATCAAATTAATAAGGCTATCAAGTTGAAACTTACTACATGAGTAGAGCGTGTTGTGGTGAGCACATGGAGTCCTTTTGAGTTGTTATCTAAGATATCGTGTGTAAGATTCCTGAGCCATTTAATAATGAAATTTAGATGGTGTAGGAATCTCAATGTAGGCTTAGGTTTCAGCTAAAAGGGTTCCACATGCTTGCTACATCATCTCTCACAGGTTTCAACTCAATGGCTCTTGCCATATATAGTACTTAGGTGGGGGGAGGGCTTGGATTATGTACGTACGAATGAACTTCGTACTGATGCGTTCAAACAGCACCAAGGGGCTGATGCATCAGTGCCAAAAAGTGACTTACACTATTTGGGGGGCGCTTATCACTTTTCAGTGCTGATGTGTCCGTCCCCTAGCTCCATTCGGATGCATCGGTACGAATTTGATTCATACCTAATCTTCTGTGTACTTGGGGACATACAAGCCCAAACAAAAATTGATTGATTTGTATTTATCACCAAAATATGAATGATAACATAAATCATTTCATTTTATAAAAAGAGGAAGATGGCTTCATTTCTAATTTAGTTAACAAATCAATATGAAACTAAATGAGATCATTTTGAACCATCACCTTATGGCTTCAAATGCCATGTAATTTTAGAATGAAATGATATCATTAAAGGTGGCAACCAAATATAGCCTCAATGAGTTGCTAGGGGAAGATTGCAATGCATGACAGGGTACAAAGTTGAAGTCGACTGGGGCATAAAACATGTGGTTGTCACAAGTGATCATGTGCCGCATCTCTCCTCTGCATGGCCGAGTGTTTTCATCATTTGAATTTTCTCTTCCTCCATTGATGCCCGTGTCTAACCATTTTCTCCATTTCTTCATCAAATTAGTCGTAAGGATTAAAAAAATCATTATCTTCTTTTTGATGTTTCAAAAGATTTAGTTTAATTATTTTCTTTTATACAGTTAACAAAGTTCTTCTTCTATAAAAGGACCACGACCTTAGGAACACTGATGGGGTAAGATTTCTAGCAATATCAGGCTTATCAAATAGGGGAAAGAAGATAACGTTTGTGCTGCCAGTGGTGATGGCACCCAACATTGGAGCAGATTGCGGCGGCAATGAGCAGAAGTACAAGAAGCCATAGAAGAAGAGGTGGTGAAAGGGGGAAGAAGAGGTGGTGAAAGGGACAGCAGCAGCATAGAAGGAAGTGGAAATCTAATCTCCTATGAATCAAATTAATCATTTTTTCTTTAAAAAAAATAAATTCATGGTTCAGATTGGTCACATCATCCCTCCATGTGACTGAACTGAAGGAAAGGGTGTTGTCTAGTGAAGGTGCATGAATGAATTTTCTTATTTTTCTTTGGGAGGGAGGAGGACATGGATGGAAACCTTTTGCACATTACATTCACGTATTCTATATAGGACTTTTAGTAAATAGTAAGGTGAGCTGTGTTTGAGTTTCAAAATTTTAAGTTCAAACAAATGAGCCTTTGAGTGGCCCTGGGCTTGAATTTTGATCCATCAGCCTGGTTTGGTTGGGAAATTTAGTCAGATGTAGGCTTGGGCTGGACCTGGTCTGATCATCTTCAATATTGGCCCATTGACAGCCACAACAAGAGGTTTAAGAACCACACCATTGATGACCCACTGCCCTTACTAAGGAGAAGGAAGTTACATGAGTTACATCACCCCTCCCCGCCCAAAAAAAAAAAAAAAATCCATATTGCAAGTTAGATGTGGATAAATATGGACCAGACTTGGGCTGAGTTTGGGTGATTAAAAGACTGGGCCACTAAAGAATGAAGCAAATAAATATGGACCAGACCATGTTCAAGATAGACCAAGGCAAATGACTAAGCGAACCCACTAAAGAATAAAGCAAATAAGCCCAAGGCCCTTGGATTGAACCCATTAATCTCTGGTTGGGCTACATAGTTGTATTATATTTAGTTATTGAAACCCTAAGCCCAAGTCTGCAAAAAGAGAAGCCCGTTCACTATATCCTAGTCAAGTGCTTGAGCTCATTGACTCACTAAAACACCTGACCAAATTAGTTTATTAGGACCGTAAAACCATAACCATACAGGGTGAATTACAATGAATTTTCTTGCTTAATTGTATTAGCCTTGCCTAAGAAACTACTCATATTGTGTATATCTTTCGGACCATTCACTAACTATTTACTTTCTTTGCTGATCGTGTAAAGAATTTTATATATGCTCTTGATCAGATGGTTAGAGTTGTTCAAGTAATGCAACTTTTATGTCGTCATTTGTCCCTAAGGAGTGACCCTACACCTTATCTGATGCAGTCAGACTAGGCCAAGCCCAATGAACTTCAATGTCCCCAACACCCTTGCAAGCTCATGTCTAAGAAGTCTTGTTTTAGACCCATGATTAACACCCACTCTATCAGGACCATTTAGTGAAAGAGCTAAGAATGATAGCTCAAATGGAATCCCAAAGATTGACAACCATTTTCCTTTAGGACATTTGTATACTCTTTTTTATTTCTATAATTTTCTTTTTTGTTTCACTTATGCAAGTTAGAGTTTTTTGTTCTATAAGAAATCTGTCTACTTTTTTGCTGCTACCCAGCCTAAGAAATCTGTCTGCTATTATAAAGGTATGCATTCCCTCCTTATTAAAATAATCAAAAATTTTAAGAAATTATTTGCAACTTGTTTGCTTTACCAGTGTTGGTATAGAAAATTTTGTGAAATGACAAATTTACCCACACCACGAAAGATGAATAGTGCTTCATGATACATGGTCAAAATCAAGACATTGAGAAGATAAGCCTGGCTTGTGATGGATGAACAGTGCATCGCAATGGCATACGGTTCACAATGGAAGCTGGCTCAGGATGAGACATGCTTCACATAAAATAACACTCTG
This sequence comes from Platanus orientalis, assembly GCA_025762735.1. Classification (NCBI taxonomy): domain Eukaryota; kingdom Viridiplantae; phylum Streptophyta; class Magnoliopsida; order Proteales; family Platanaceae; genus Platanus; species Platanus orientalis. The sequence continues at coordinate 3,223 of JAOXJP010231439.1, read as the reverse complement.
CAAAGGCCCTCCCTTGTGATGAATGAACTGCCTCTCGAAGATAAATGTATCGCGATGGATGAAGCCAAAATCAAAAAATTGATATTTCATGTAGTACAAATTGCAAAGAACCATGATGAATAGTGTTTTAGACTCAAAAAATACTTAGAAACTGAATGGAAAGAGTCCCACTCATACAAGACTTATTAATCCGTACAAATCTCAAAATATAAGCAATCCCATTCTAAAAAAATAAGCCTATTGCATATAGAATTCTATCATATCTACAAAATCTCACATATTAACGGATTAGATAGAGTTAAATTAGAATCTCACACGATTATGGAATTATATGTGCATGCAAAGTCTCTCCAACAACCAATCAAGTGTGGTCACATCAACAAGTCTCCTATGAAGACAAGAAGCAAGATACAAACAAGGCACCAAATATGTAGCAAAGTCTTAGAAGGTAATCAAGTTGCAATGTCTATAAATACTCTTTAAGCCATACATTCTATAAGCTTTTCAAGCATACAAGCTTTTGATGTCATATTTTCTATTCTTCATGGTTTGGCGTACTCAAGCATCCAAAGCTTTCTATCTTTCTCTCTCATACGATTTTATCATCTTCCTTAAGGCTATTTCAAGTTCACTCCAATCATCCTCAAGCTACAAGCATGTCTATATTACCTTTGCAAAGCTCCATGGAGAAGACATTCGCTCAAGGATTCGAAGCTATGACCAATGCTATGTAAAATTGAGAAGAATTGTAAAGAGAAGAGAAGAGAAAATAACATCACATGCATGCTTTGTATATTTTATGCCATATTCAATAAAATCTTCATATATTTTTCATGCATTCTTACTTTATACAAGTTAGAAAATCAGATATTGGCTTGCTAAAAGCTGTAATTAACAAGTCTCTTTCTAGAGATTTAGAGTGATCGTTCTACACATAAAATAATAAACCAACCCTCTAAAGGTTGGGTAATTTACACACTTTGAGTTTCATATTCCTTGAGAGCAACGAAATTTAGTGTTACAACTAGAGAAGTGAAACCCTGTCCCTAATGATAGATTTCCTTCAAGCCCTTCATTAGATAGTAAAACTTTATTCAAAGGTCGGATTTTTTCATCCTTATTTTATATTCTCCCTCCTTTCTCACCTTTCCCTTTTACTATAAGTAGCACCATCATAACTTTCAAGTATGGTCCTTTTCTTTTTTTCTTGGGCTATACTACAATAGATTAATCTAGATTATTGAGCATTTGTGCCTCAAGCTCCTCACATCCATGATCATTATCATATCTATGTGTCTTTAAGAAAAATAAATGTAGGCTTCCTCCCATTCGTATATGTACTAATGCTAGAGTACAATGTCGTTGCACTCAATACAACAATCTTACCTAACTACTTAGGGTCAATTACACAAATCTTGTTCCATTCCACTCTATGTAGGGTCTTTACATTGAATCACAACCCATCATGTCTCTCCTCGCTAGTTTAACTCAAGTCAATTTTGGCTTTCTTTTTGTTCTTTTAGCATTTTCAACTTGCATGGCTGAACTCCTTGTTCAATTCAAGTCAATTTTTGCATTTCCTTTTGTCATTTTAGTCAATGTTCCCTCTTCTTATTACCTATTGGTGTTATACCTAAGCTCCTAAATTCATTTATAATTTGTTGGGAAAATATCTTGAATTCAACCCGAAGGTTAGCCTGTTTGTGCGATCTAATTAAAGAATCAATGACACGAATTACCCATTTTTTAGGCAAAAGGTGAGCAACACAAATCCTTTTTGGGTCACCAATTTGTAGGGTAATTTGAGAGTTTAACTTGCTTTAGGTTGTAGGGTTTCTTGGGATGCACACTGCGATATAAGAAAGTTCTTTTGTGGGATGCACACCATGATATAAGAACTTCCATTTTAGTGAAAGTTCTTTATCGTCTATGCCCTTGGATGTAGGCAATCTTGTCAAACCATGTAAAATTTATGTTGCGTGATTGTTCTTTTTCATTTACTATTTTCTTGTTTTGATTCATGCTATTGAATACTTAAATCCGATTTATTTCATATGTCACAACAAATTGGTATCAGAGCTAGATGTTGGATTTTAGCTACAGGTTGGGGATTCCCTATTTTGTGGATTTTGTGATGGCTCTAAAGATTTCTGCTGGAATGTTCAAGGTGGAGAAATTTGATGGAAAGAATGGTTTTGGCTTACGGAAAGTTAAGGTAAGAAATCTACTAATTCAACAGGGTTTACATAAGGCATTGAAGGGGAAGTCTACTGGGATGTCGAAAAGGGATTGGGAGGATTACAATCTGAAAGCTATGAGTGTGATTTGTGTGTGCCTTGTGGATGAGGTGTTGTACAATATCTTGAATGAAAATTTTACAGAGAAGCTTTAGTTAAAACTTAGAAGTCTATACATGACGAAATGCCTTACAAATTGTCTCTACCTCTCACAGAAACTCTACACCCTATGGATGCGAGAAGGTACATGTATTTTTGAACATCTTAATAAATTTAATAAGATTTTTTTTGGTTGACATTTAGGTTAAAGCTTAAGGAAGAAGATACACAACCATAATCCTGTTATCTTTGCTTTCTTTGTCATATGAGCATCTCGTGAGAACTCTGCTCTATGGGAAGGAAGCTATTGATTTAGATGAGGTTATTACATCTATTCTTTCAAGCGAATTAAGAAAAAAGAGTTCTAGCAATGATGTTTAGGATGAAGGCCTAGTTGTTCTTGTGAAGATTAAGAAAAATGGATTTGGTAAAATTAGATCCCAAGAGGATTTAAAGTGTTACTATTGCCATAAGAAAGGGAACACCAAGGATAATTTTCCTAAGCTCAAAGAAAAGAAGGAAAGAAAATTTAACTCCTTGGATGCAATTGGCATTGCGGAGAAAAATTTAGATGTTAACATGGTTTTATATGTGACCATTGGGGATGATGGTTCTCAAGATTCTTGATTTGGGTTGTTCATATCATATGTGTCCCAATAGAGATTTGTTTTGCACCTATAAATCAATTAATGGTGTTATTGTCTTGATGGGTAATGGTACACCATGCAAGATTTTTGGGATAAAAATAATCAAAATCAAGATGTATGATGGGGTTTTAAGGACATGAAGAGGTGTTCTGCATGTTCTGGATTTGGAAAAATCCTTATTTCTTTGGGTAAACTGGATTCTAGTGGGTGTAAAGCCTTTGTTTCAAATGAATCTATGAG
>JAOXJP010231438.1:0-24622 GCA_025762735.1 Platanus orientalis | reverse complement strand
ATATATATATATATATATATATATATTGGAGTGTGTAGGCCTTGTGGAAAGAACTAAAGTTCAATTATGCTATGTTAGTCGTAGTATAATAGCCAAGCTCATGACTTGGCGCAAAGATGTCTTCGTGACCCGTCCCAGGTTTTGGGATGTCCCCATTGGTTTCTCTTAGGGGAGACCTTGGGCTCCTCCTAAATGAAATTTATATTACCAAAAAAAAAAAAAAAAAAACATTAAGACCATGGGCTGCCAATAAATAAGCTGAAGCATTGGCAGCCCTTGGCACTAGTGAAAATAAAATATCCTTAGATTTAGAGGCCAGGAATTTAGAATCCATGATGAAACCCTTGACAAACCAAAGGCATAAGCTAATGCCAGACTAAAATAAGAAGATTAACTCTTTGCAATCCCCTTCCAAAACCAATTTCTTAAATCCCAACTTGTGGGTTTTTAAAAGAACAAACTGAGCTGCCATACAATCTGCAGCATCAGCCGACCAACAACTACCCGACTCTGTTTGGGCATACAAAAAGTGTCCACCATCATCACGAGTAACAAAACCAGCTCTTATCTTTGCACTTTTCTCAATGAATGAGCCATCAAAATTGATCTAAGGCACCTGGATTAGGAGGAATCCAAAAAATTGTACTAGACAATTCCACTGGACATTGGGTTCTTTCTTTGCTAACTTTACTTTCTTTGATCAACCTACAATAATCGGTTTAAAAATAGGAGGGGAGGAATTTTCAAAATTTTTCAGATTTCGATATTTCCATATATTCTAACAATAGTTAGCAATGGAAGAAATAACATCACTCCTTTCAAAATTAGAAATATTCTTAGTATCAAACTAATTCATGAACCAAGAAGCAAACGAATCATTAACATATAAATTAATTCTCAAAGAACAGTGGCTAGAAAATCAAACCCTTTTAACCACATCACACTCAAGCAAAAAATGGTTAGTGGTTTCTTCCTTGATTTTGTATATAGAGCATATGGGACTAATACCAACCTTCCTTTTATAGAGATTGTTATTTATATGAAGAGCATACTTACAAGCTTTTCCAAGTGAAATGCTTGACTTTTTGAGGTATTGGTAAGCCCACACGATTTGTTTTAAGGAAGAGGGGGCGATTTGAAGTAAACCGATTCGAAGATGGGGAGTATATATCCAATTGATAGGTGGATTTGATAGAGAAGATGCCTCTCTTATCATAGTGCCAAATCAGATCATCCTATTCATTAATTAAAGTGAAAGGAATCTTAGCAATTGCTTAAAGCTCCACATTGGGAATAATATTAACTATGGATGACAAAACCCACTTCTTTAGATTCCTATCAATTAAATCAAAGACAGAGAGAAGAGGGTAAAGGACTTAGATGTGAAATTCTAAAATTAGGAAATGAGGGGATCCAAGCATCAAACCAAACCTTAATTTTCTCCAACCTACTTTTCATTTAATACCCTTAATCATAATCTCTTTACCCTTTTGAAAACTCTTCCAAGCCCATGAACTATTATTTTTAGCTGTAGAGGCCAAAAAATTGACCTTAAGGAAAACAAGGATTTAATGAGTTTAGCCCATAATGAATTGAGATTTTTAAAAATTCTCCAAGCTCGTTTAGCAAGAAGGGATTTGTTAAAGGCATGGAGATCTCAAAATCCAAAACTACCATGCCTCTTACATTTCCTATGATTATCCCAACAAATCCAATTAATTTACTTTTTAGAATCATTACTCCCCCACCAAATTTTTTTCTAAATAGCATTTATGGATTCACAATTTTTTGGGGGGATGATAAAACATGACATAGTATAGACAGAGATAGCTAACACCACAAATTTTAAAACTTCCTTCCTAGCTTGGTTAAAGACCTTATACTTCCACCCTCTAATTCTATTTTTAGCCCTTTCTTCCATGAAAGAAAATAAAGCATACTTATTTCTTCCAAAAGACAAGGATAACTCCAGATAATTGCTAATAGTTTGAGATTGCTTAGTGTTTAAAGCATTTGGACTATTCTCTTAAATTGTTTAGTAGTTCTAGAGCTAAAAAAGATTTTAGATTTATCATGGTTAATGGTTTACCCAGAAACATCACTGAAGACTTTAAGGCATTCCATAATATTATGGATCTCACCCATTTTCACTTTTGAGAATATGCAACACTCACATATAAAAGGAATTGGGATATAGAGAGATTATTGGCTTTGATACAAATACTATAAATCAGACCTTGATTCTCTTTATCTATCAAAGAAGAAGATAAACCTTCAGCACAATGGAGAAAGAGTAAATGCAAGATTGGGTCGCCTTGTCTGATACCTTTAGAGGGATTAATCTGCTCACTAGGAGATTTATTAATAAGAATATTATAAGTGACAACATAAAATCCCATATCCACCAACACTATTTACAACTAAAGCCAACTTTCTATTTTTCACAATAGTTGTTTGTCAATCCACTCTATCATAAGTTTTGTTCATATCAATTTTCTGAACTAGTTGGTGATCTTCCGCTTTACCAATTTAGATGAATCTATGGATCTCATGAGCCGTGAGGAAATTTTCAGTAATCATTCTACCTTCTACAAATAAACTTTTATTATAGGAAATGATTTCAAGATATACAAATTTCATTTTATTAGCCATGAATTGGGATATAATTTTATAGATTGCATTACAAGGGCTAATAGGAAGAAATTGAGAGATAACCTCAGGGGTCTTCATTTTAGGGATTAGGGTAATAAATGTTTAATTTATAAAAGATGTGGAATTCCCCTAATTAAAAAATTCCAATATAACCTCTAAGATGTCATTCCCAATTAATTCTCAATACTCTTGAAAGAAATCAGCTTGAAAGCCATCAAGGCTAGGAGCCTTCAATTTTCACAAGTCAAAGGCCATCCTCTTTATCTCATCTTTAGTAAAAGGCAAGTCCAACATAACTTTAGAATCCTCAAAAAGAAATAAATAGCATTTATCTGTAATCAAATCAATTTGCCCCCTATTTTGATAAGAAGACTCAAATAAGAAAGAGAAAATTCGTTGGATAAAGAAAAGATTTGGTTGCCCCTCTTAACCCAATTATTATTCTCATCTTTCAAGGAGATAATCTTATTCCCATCTCTTATTTCAATGATAGATACTAGATAGGTGGAAGAATTTTTAATTTATGTCTCTCCATTTAAACCAATTTGATCTAGCTTTTTAAGCCCATAATATCTCTTCTTTTTATTTTTTTAAGAAAGTTAGCTAGATTTTTTTCTTCATCCCTAATTTTTATCATAATGTCATCATCAAGGATACAAGATTGGAGGGCACTAAAGATTAGAGTTGGTTTGTAAAATTTGGATTTTAATGTTATTAAAGGATTTTTTTGTTCCATCTCTTCAAAATAGAGGGAAGAATTTTAAGATTCCTCTTAATGTTATCACTCCTATCACTTTGCTCATTTTTTGTCCTACCTTTCTTAATTTCCTCAATACAATTATGTTAAGTGGCCCACATCTATTCAAACTTGAAAATGACGTGACCTAAATCCAGGATCCATGGTTGTATCTAGAATGAGAGAACAATGATCCGATCCTATAGTAATGTAGTTTTCAATAATGGATTATGGGAAAACAGACTTCCCCACAACATTTGTAGCCTCCTTTATAATCTTTATTTAATATGAATCTGGCCATTCTTCCTATTAATCCAAGTAAAGGGCGGACCCAAATGCCCAAGATCAATAATATTGCCCTCATCCAAAATTTCTTTAGCTTTAGCTAAGTTCCTTGGAGATATTCTATTACCCCATGGCTCATTCTGCTTATGTCATAAGCAACTCCAATCTCCAATACAAATAAGGGGGGTGGAGATACTCTTAATCTTGGTAATGATATCCTTAAAGAAATCGGGTATTTTGTTGCTATTTAGTTCACCATAAATCAATAAGCATGTCCAGATAGTGCTGATAAAGCTATCGTTTATCTCAATTTCAATAAATCTATCACATCGATCAACCACTTTGATATCCATAAAACCACCAGATTAACCAACAACATCAATAGAATCAATTTTTCAATCTCTCTTAAACCTAGACTTTTTACTTGATCAAGTTATTAAGAGATCTTTCTTTTAAGGAGTTCCTGATTCCTTAGCAGTTCCAAGCATTAAGCTTCATTGACTAGGGAGATGTTGTTCAAGGATAGACACTGGAATCACTTCAGAATGGGGAAGCTTAATAGGGATAAGCTCTAAGGAACTCATTTTTTCCATCATTTATAGATTTGAAATAGAAATATCTATTGGTGTGTGACTTTCTGAAAATTCGGTCATCTATCTAGTGATCTATAAATATGTCTTTTAGGTTCAACAAAAGAATGAACAAATACTTCTCAAGTTATTGATTTAAGAACCAAAAGAACATCAAACTTTGACCTAAGAAATTAACCCAAATCATGAAGAAATGAGCATAGGCATTGTAGAGGAAAACATAGCATTGAAACCCATAAGGAACATGCGACAAGTCATGCTAGTCACAACAACAAGCAAAACTAAATTCAGAGAACCCCATTTTGAGAAATTGGGAGGATAAGCTAATCAGATTAAGGCATGAATGGCACATCCCAAAGATCATATTTCTGATAACATCTTTCAACCAACATTGATCGTAATAGTTATCATAAATCATGAGGAAGGGGTATGGGCATTACACAAAATAGCATAATGTCAGCACCCAAATTTTGACTTGGGTCATGTGATAGCATAAGGACAACATAACAGCATCTAGGCATCCAGACTTTAAGCACCCTTGACTTAGGAAGAACAAGCCTGGACTTTAGGAGGTTAGGCATTTCCAAAGAAGTCTTTCCAGATACTTCAGTCGCAATGAACCAGTCAAAACACCTTATTACAGCCCAAAGTGCACTATTTCAAGACAAATCCTAATCTCTCACAAAAGCATCAACAGGACTTTGAGGGTCCACATTCAAGAACCCACTCATGTTGTTTGTAATTTTCTTGACCTCTATAAGCCTTTCATCAGTAAAGCATCACAAGTGAAAAAATTATCATTTTACCCTTTTACCTTTAAAGGCCTAAAACCCACTATCTATCATTTCGATCATTGAATTTCTCTCATCTATATAAGCCTTCCTGTCGTGAAGCATCACAGACAAAGTGCCCTTATTTGCACATTTTTTGACTCGTGGGCAAAAAATTACTGTTTTACCATTTTCACCTCCAAGAATTCACCTCTCAATCCTCAAAGGACCCTTGAAACCTCTCTCATTGTCAGAAGGGTGTAATTCCAGACCCTATGCACTCCTGCTTCTCCCAGCTTTAAGAAATTCATCACAGAGTCGACCCTCATTAAGATTGGCAACAGTCAACCTCTCAGTTTAGGTTAACCTTGACCCGAAAAAGACCCCTGGAAAAGCTCTCAAAGACTCATTTGATCTCTGAATTCTGAAAGATCAATAGTCATACCCTACCCTTAACCTCGGCTTCAAATCTTCAGGTATAAGAAAAGAACTCTGATGTCTCAAATCTTTCCCAAAGGATCAAAAAGTAGCCCTAATCCCGTTTCACTCATATGAAGCCAGTGTGTTCCTTGGTCGTCCAAATCACGATTAGTTGGGGTCCATCTCTTTGGAATCACAAAACCTTTAAAAAACTATCTAAGAGATATGAGCTTTCGTGTAACTTATTCGAGTAGATTCCCTTAATTACTCTAAAAAGGAATAGCAATTTCGTACCGGGAATCGGGTGATCAACTGACTCTTGGGAGTTCATCCAAACTCAGAAATTCAGTCTGTCAGTGGCCACATCCTCATAATTTCAATACCTTCAAAATATCAAAATTTCACCAGATTACAAGATCCCCATGTTCTATACTATCACTTTCCGCTCAAGATAGAACAAGTCGGCTTGATTGTATTTGACACACGAAATGCCCTCAAAGATTCTCCCGAACTTAGAATTGGGCAAGGTCAGGCTCATTTATTCGGTCCCTACCCTATCTTTGAAAGAACATTTCATAAACTTAAGCATTGAAGGAGGTCTGACAGCTTAATTCCCCTGACCTTCAAGTAACTATAGAAACCCGATCCTTGCAAATGACCCCGCTTCGTAAATCCTCTGGTAACTGCCTGAGGATCCGATATTTAATCCGGTAGTTCCTATAGTCTTGATACACTTCAGGCTTCAAAACCCCCAAGCACAGCTCAAAGCAGAGATCCACATAAGATACAAGAGCAGTTCCCTTCAGGAAATTCCCATATGATCGAATGGGTATTTTTGGCATAATTTTTAGCTCAGTTATCAGAATTCAGTGTAGTCAGAGGCTATGGTTCGCCTAAACCAAGGGTCATCTTTCACCAGACAATTTTCAAGATCAATTTTACCTCTTTGCCCTTCCAAAATGTATCTGTGAGTTTTTTAGGATAGAAAAACCTCGATTTTACCCCTTACCCTTATCGTAATTTGGTTTCATCTGCCTCGTTGTGACCGGATCATCCGAGACTTCAAAACCAGACACTAAATTCGCCCAATTTTGAGCCTGAGAGCCATAGAAAAAGGTCACATAGTAAAGATGCAGAAAAACCAGAAAGTAACCATTACACCTTAGTGAGCTAAAGCCTTAAGGCATGTCAACTCATTAATGGAATTAAGGCATTCACACCTTAAGGCTAGGTTATCAACCCTTGGATGGGTATCTTCTCTATTGCACCCTCACCCCTCACCCTTAGATCTAGGAGCTGAATTTCACATCCCTAAAGTCCCACTTATGACCCTCCAAATGACACCTTGATGCCCCACCTTTGTTACTTGCAACTTACCTACACCTATCAAATGGCATCTAAATCTACCCCACTTTTTCCACTTAACCAATGCATGTAAACCAACACTCTCTCATCCTCACCCTTCATTTAGCTAGCCCAAACCAATCCTAACCCTCTATCTCTTCAAGACACTTGTCTAAGCCCTTTAGCACAAATGCCATTCATGCACCTCATGTTGAATGTGAGCCCTCCACCTCACTCTAGATAAGCACATCTCCACCCTATACCTAGTAAACCCTAGGATTGATCTCATCCCTACACCACATCATATTTGGGGCTATAAATAGCCCCAAATTCGTGATACCTAGGGTTAGCCACAAAAACCCCAACATCCAAAGGAGAGAGGAAGAAGAAAAAAGTAAGGATTCATCAACCCTAGGTCATTTTTGGCCCAAGGTAAGCCTAAACCTATGCTCAATTAACTTTTTCCTTTATCATATATCAAATTAGTATGGTTTTATGCTATCCAATTCATGCTAGAGCACTGCTCTAATTCGGGTTACACAGTAGAGGCTCAACAGCCTCTACTTTCTCTCATTTTTGACCCTTTTTCCATGTCGATTTTTTTTAGAGGTCTGATTGAACCCAAATTTGACTATGTTAGACTAGAAATATACATGATATGCTGTATTTCATTTCATGAATTTAGGAGATGTGGAAGGCCTCGAGATGACCCCCTAAATAGACCCAAAAAATTGGGTCTTTTGAGACCTAGTTTTAATGAATATTTGTCAATTTTTGTTTGAATTTTGTATTCATGTTATGAAGCCCAATTTTTTATATGTTTTTCATATATGTATTGACTATTAGCATGCATAATTTCATAATTTTTCCATACCCCTAAGGGGTCTAAATGATCGAAATCAGGTTGCTGGATTTTGGTTCTAGTCCTAACGCCTATTTTTTAAGCAAATTAATAAATAGGTATATGGACAAACAAACATTAGAAAAGTATAGGCTTATTATATATGGTTGGAAATATCTCTCTCTCCGCTTTTCAAATTCATCAACCACTGTTAATTTAGAATTTTTTGGAGAGAGATATGCCCTTTGGAATACAGACTGTCCAAACCCAACACCTAATTTTTAACCTGTTAAAAAATAGACGTTGACAGTATAAACAGGCGTCAGTTTGAAAAATAGGTATTAGACAAATATAGTCTTATTATATATGCTTGGAACGATCTCTCTCTTATCTTTCTAAATTGACTAACCGCGGTCAATTTAGAATTTTGTGGAGAGAGATATTCCCTCTGATGTACAAACTGTCCAAACCCAACGCCTGATTTTTAACCTGTTAAAAAATAGACATTGATAGCATAAATAGGCGTTAGATATGTATAGGCTTATTATATATGGTTGGAAATATCTCTCTCTCATTTTTCCAAATTGACCAATGATGCTCAATTTAGAATTTTGAGGAGAGAGATATGCCCTCTAGAGTACAGACTGTCCAAACCCAATGCCTAATTTTTAACCTATTAAAAAACAGGCGTTAACAACACAAACAAGCGTCAATTTGAAAAACAGACGTTAGACAAGTATAGGCTTATTATATATGGTTCAAAAGATCTCTCTCAGATTTCCAAATTGACTAACCATGCTCAGTTTATAATTTTATGGAGAGAGATATGCCCTCCAGAGTGCAGACTATCCAAACTCAATGCTTGATTTTTAATCAGTTAAAATTCAGGCTTTGATAGGAAATATAGGCATTGGAGAAATTCAGGCATTGGGATCTAGGACCCACCCCAGTGAACCCTGACCTTCTCTAAAGCCTATACATAGGCAACTGACATCTTGAATTTCATCCATGTGCTTAGGTACCTCTGTGGGCCCTGTTTTCAAGCGTCATGATAAATTTCAGGTGTTAGACCTGTGAAAGTCAAATGAAACCCAACTTCAAACCAATCCATTCCATACACATAATCTAGGAATCCTTTAATTGCAAATACCTCTTTTAGCTTTCCCAATAATCATAGTAAGATTGATTATTCGCTTGTGATCTCCAAGTGTATCAGATGCTTGAACTTTACCTAGGAGACAACACTTGAGTCGTGGTTGTTATGTTAGTGCGACCAGGTTGAGTCCACCTACCCATTCACTACATTTTATCCCATCCCAACCTTTTACATTCTTCAACTTTCCTTAGGGTCATGTCGTAGTGGTTCGTGACCCAAAGACCCTGAGATTGGCCATAGCCCAATTAGGTTCTCAAAACCATGCACATTGGTACAATATAGTCCCAACCCCCATTTAGCTAACTTGTCTACATTTTACATCTGCACAGAGTACTATATAAGTATATAAATAATCTAAAATGAATCTACCCTAAATCACTCTCACAGTCAGATGAACTTGACTACCAAGATTGGCACACACAACAAACCCCTAGAATTACATGTAGTTTGATCCTGACAAAACCCTAAGAACACCCAAACCACAAAATCGGGTATATAAGCAGCTTGGGACTATGTCTCAGGTGCAACTGCAATGATCACACCATGGGGGTGGTCCTGACCAATAACTTTACATTTAACAAGCATGGACTTTAGTATAATTCAAAACATGTATGAATGAGAGAAGCCACCCTAAAATAGCGGGTATTTGGAGTGCCTAACACCTTCCCCAAATGCAACTAAACAACTTACCCTTTATCTTAGGAATGTAGATCAGTATTAGGAGTTAAACCCCTAGACGTATGGGTCTAGACTTCTCCTTTTCCCAAAAGAGGAGAACCGATGTCCAACTCTGTCAGTTAACCCCAAGTTGGTGGCAACTCCAAGGAAAGCCTAACCCTCCTGCAAAAGGGGTTAGCAACATTCATGCATTGGCATCGCACACCGAAGAGTGGACCCAGAGACCATGGGCGGGCGAGGGAATCCGAATCCCCCCTGAACCTCGACATCCACACTCGAGTAAGGTGATGTGAGATAGTCTACTCTTACCTCTCCTTGTTGTGAATCTCCACTTGTAGAGTAAATCCTGGAAGATGAGAAAGATCATAACTTGATCCAGTTAGATTTTGTTGTTCCAACTTGTTCAAAAAGTTAGCAATTTGAAGATCTTTCTATTTAACTGTCTTCGTCACTTTGATAATAGTCATAGTCATCAAAGCAAGTTGCTCCTCAACTGTCATGGCTCATGTCATCATTGTAGGCATGACAACATAGTATGATTGAGAACTTGTATGGGCAATTTCTCAGGATAGAGATCCAAAGTGGGATCCAGACCTAGATCCAGTGCTAGAATGAGCGTTTGACAACGAGAAACCAACATCTTCACTTACTTTAGGTGAAGGCTATACCACATTGACTGGAGGAGTCTTCTCCTGACTGGATGTCTCACGAGATGGGTCCTTCTTGTAAGATCACTATTTCCCATGATAATTAAGAGGCTCAACCAAGTAGGAGGTCCCGCTCTTCGTCTTGTTGCAAGTCACAGGAGGTTTGCGATTGGCTTTAGAGAGGGCGGTGGATGAGCCAAAACTACCAGAGGCTTTCTTTTTACCTCTAATAGCAACAGTGCTAGCTACAACAGCGGAGCTCTTTTTTGATGCCATAGATTCTTGTGTGTAGATGTTAAATGTCGATTTGAGAGATGATAGAAAAAATGGTCCCGCCGGGCGTGCCAAAAATTTGTAAACACAAATTTCGTGCGTAAATTTGCAACATGAAATAAATGTAACAAATTCAATAAATGAATATTTTGATTAAATGAATGGAATACAACTCTTTGATTTTACACTCTTTTGCAAAAAGAGTAAAACCTCTAACTCTCATCGATGGAGATCTAAGGGCCTAATGGCATGTTTCTTGGATTCAAGTGTTGTGTGCTTGATTGTAGGCAAATCAGCTTCTTCTTAGGGTTTCGCACTTGATCTGAAAAGGAGAGAAACACTACAAATCTCACTCTTTAGGGCCGGATTTATGGCTTGTTTCTAAGATGCAAGAAGTCCTCTTCTCTTTAGCAACAAACTGTAGTTGATGGAGAGACTGGGAATTATGCCTTGAGTCTTCAACCTTGATTAGGTGTTGATTGGATGCCCTTGCCCTTTTTAGTCTAAAAGAGTGATTGCACCTTCCTTGTTTGGAGAGAAAGGAAATCTATGGAATTATTTGTATTCCATGAGTGGCACAACCTTCCTTATTTACCCATGAGAATCTAGATTTGATTTTATTCAAATCTCTTTCATGTGGGCCCCATGCAAACTGTTTGGGCTTGCTAATGGGCTTGATACATGTGGGCTTGGTCTTTTAGGTTATTGTTTAAAACCCGGACCTAGTCCAATGGACTTGTCCTTTTAACCGAGCTTAATTTTTTGATGTAAAACCCATCTGGATTTTGTGTAAATTTGTGAGGGTGCAGCCCCTCATTTGCAATTTGTGCAAATTTTAGGTGTCTGCAAGAACATTGACACATGGTAGATGGAGAAACTAGAATTGGTTACAACAATTGAATGATAGTTTCTCCTTATGAACATGACAGATCACTTAGGTAGAATTAGAGTAGAACATGTGTACATGTAGCTAAAGGATGAAGTAGTAATTTGAAGCAATTAGAAGCAAATTTTGAAGCAAGATGTTTGACTGATTGTGATGAAAATTTAAGATCATAAGAAAGTGGATAAAGTGGACACAAGAGAACATAACTACTATGTTATGTCTATATATATAATAAAAATGAAAAGAAATAGGAGCCAACTCTAATGCACACACAAAACATCTTCTACCTTTATCTTCTTCCTCTCGGAGCTTGTATCCTCCTCCTTTAAGAGCACACCTTATCAGAGTTTATTCAATTCCTCAATGAGTTTTTATCCTTAGTTTAGATCATCCTTACCTACAAGAATTAATTCAATCCCTCCTTAGGAAACAATCAAATTCCCTAGCAGAGTTGATTACATTCCTCCCTAGGCAACAATCATATTCCCTAGTAGAGTCGATTAAATTCCTCAGGTGACCATCAACCGTAACATCTACCATCTTCTCCCTAACAGAGTTGACTAAATTCTTCAGGTGACCACTAGTTGTGTTTAGTTGGTTTGTCCTAGAAATCCCTCGTGGATTATTGGTATAGGTTCTACAACAACAACATCACCATGCTCTTGTTGTTAGCATATATTTTGAAATCTGCCAATCAAAAAAAGACATGTGGAGCAAAGTGACAGCACAACAAGTAGTTAAGGAACGAGTCACGTTGGACAAAAGAAGAAGCAAGCAAGGTGATCCAGGTGGATGACAACCGTTATCACACTAAGTAACGCATGACCCAGTCAGCAAGCAAGATGTCCCACGATTCAAACTAAAAAACGGTTAAACAACGAACGTGGGGAAGAAACTATGGCATCATGGGCAAACTTCTATAAATGAAGAAGGAAACACCGACAACAATACACAATCAATCATCATCAATAATATCTTTTATCTATAGCGGTAGCATTAGATTAGGCATAGTAGTAGCTTAATCCTGTAGTAATTTGAACCCTTGTCTCATGCAATTCAACTGTACTGTAGAACCAAATTCAACGAAATTATTCTTGGAGAAGGGCATCGGCTAATCTGTCTTGTTCGTAGAACCATATTCAACAAATTTCTTCCATGAGAAGAGTATTGGCTAATTAGTCTATCTTGTTCAAAGAATCGGATTCAATGAAGTTTTCCCTCAATTTTAAAGGAGAAACAATGGCTAATCTGTTGTTCGAAGGTATCTCTGTAACTGGAATTGTACTATGTATTTTCAGTTTAGTAAAATTTCCTTTATGTTATCAATTTAGGTGACATTGTTTGTTGTAAAAGTCCTCGGTCTAGAGGCATTACCGAATCCGAACCCTTTTGATAATCCAAATTGGAAAGACCCATCTACGTGTCGATCCAAGAACAAAAGAATTTTTGTTGACAACCAACAGATTGGTGACCATAGTGGGAGATTGTTTATTTTTAGCTATAAATGACGCCTAGAAGAGATAAACGACCCATCAATTCGAATGGTAATGAGACAAGTGAATTATCTTAAAACATCGAAAGTAAACTCGATGACCCTATTGAAAGAATAGAAAAAGAATTCCAAATGATGCCAAGTATCCTGGGCGACGTCCTACTAAAAGTGCTCCAGCCTTTAATAAAGAACATCCAAGTCAACCAGAACTTAGACACTAGGGACAAAGAAATGGTTGGTAGAGTAGATGTCTTAGAGACCTCGAATAGGCTCGGGGGGCATGAAAGACCTCTCGGGTACCCTGAGGAACCTCGAGTAGAGAATTTCCCTGAGCTAACCCAACAAGAGCTAATCATGGCCTCTGCAAGAGGAATAAGGCAAAGGAATTAAGGTTCTACAGGTTATCACTTAGGGTCAAATGTGCCAATAGGGCCAAAAGGGCTCGAAGTACATGAAAACTCATATTCAAAACCAATGGGGCACGTCGAAAAGAACAGTGGACATCTCAGAACAAGGAACAAGACCAATATAATGGTCAAAATGGATATTATGGTCCTAAAGCCCAATGATCCTGTCGGAATGACAGCTTTGGGCATAATGCTAGCAGATACGGGCATTTGGCCAGGACCTCCGCCTCCTAGGAAGCAAAATCCACTTAACTATTGGGGGAATATATTCCATGGACAAAATACCAATGGATATGGATATGGCAGGCCAAACCCACCATCTAATAGAAGGCAAGACCTACCAAATTATTGGGGAAATCCTACCCTAAACAATGAAGAGTTTGCTGGTTTAGGCATGGGATGCCACGCCCAACCTCCACCTTACTAGAGGGCCTACCTAAGCTAAGGGCAACTGTATGGTGTAGTTTCATAGGGATATATCCATAATCCTCGAGAACAGGTTATAGGAATCCTTGAGGAAATATATGGACCTGGCCTTTAATGAGCCGCACATCTAACATATAGGAAGTCATACCCAGAGCAATTCGATAGGGACTATGAGTTCCCTTGAGGGTATAAAATACCCAATTTTGCTACTTTTTTAGGAGAAAATAGTAAAATGGCTATGAAACACTTCAATTGGTTCACCACGTAATGTCGGGAATTCTCCAACTTAGGGTATTATAAACTCAGGTTGTTTCCCAATTCCTTGACAGGACAAACCTTTACCTAGTACACTAATCTCCTACCAAACTCGATAAAAAGTTGGGAAGATATGGAAGATAAATTCCAATCTCACTTTGCTTAAGTAGATATTGGGGTGTCGATGGATGACTTGGCTAGGTTAAAACAAAAGCCAGGAGAAATGGTGGAACAATTTATTATGAGATTCAAATGAGCTACGACAAAGTGCCTTAGTGAGTTATCGGAGGTCGAATTTGTAAAACTCGCCCAGGATGGGTTGGACTTCAAACTTAAAATAAAGTTTGAATGAATGACCTTCTTCGACCTATTTGAGCTATCAGAAAGGGCCACCCATTATGAGAGCATCCTCAAAGATGAAAACCAGTGACGTACTTCATCATATGGGACTTATTACCAAGACCCAAATTATGAGGTCAATCTAGCAAAATATGTAGGAAATTAGCCCTTCACATGTAATGCTTTGGCCAAGAAGGATACCCAAGCCCAGGAATCAAATAAGCTAATGGTTTCAATAAAAATGTATTCCTTCAACCCAAACAAAGCTTATAAGATATTCGATATGTTTCTTGAAGCTAAAAAAATTAAATTAATTGGAAGACATAAGATTCCCACACACGAAGAGTTACGTGCAAAGGATTGCTGCAAATGACATAATTCCTTTACACACTCAACCAACAAGTGTGTAGTGTTTCAAAATGTAATACAAGAAAGAATTAAGAAGAAATTACTTTGATTTCTTGACAAAACCGAGGCAATAGAGGTAGATACAAACCCCTGATCACCATAAATTGGAAACCGAAGGGAAAGTAAGTAGATATCAAAAACGTGAATAGAAATACTAAGCTCACTAATATTACACCTTTTACAGGGTTATAATCAAGGTCTCCAATTGTGAAAAAAGCTCTAGATATGGCTAATCACAAGAAAACGCCACTCGAGTACTCTAACACAATGGCATGGGAGCCACAATTCAACAACAACAATGATGAGAAGATTCTAGTTAAGGAAGATGACTTTTGCCTCTGTGATAGATGTGGCAAAATAATGGACAATCTTATGGCCATAGCTTCGAAAAAAGAATCAGAGGTCCCCATGTCAACAAAACCTGCTCTAAAGAGGAAGGAGTACCCATGACCAAGAAGTGTCCCTCAAGCCCCTCGTGCCAAGGACTAACAGCCCAATAAATGGGCAATAGAAAGGGGCTAGTATGTCCACAAGCCTGGGTTGGGAAAAGAACCACCTTGAGAAGCATCCTAGTCCACAAAGATAGTTAAACCGCCTCCAAAAGAGGTCGATAGATGGGTAAAAGTGATTTCGCTTGCCAACAAACAACATGAAAGAGACATTTCAGTGTATAAGTATGGGTATAACCTTGAGGTCCCTTCAATGACAAGAATCCAGAAAAGAAGATGGCTTTGGCAACAAGCCATGGCTCGGCAAGGGCCTAATCCAAGAGCTAAGAGTGCAACAAGAAGCACAAGAAGGAAACGGCCAACACGTGTGGTCAATCATCCCCAACTTAACTGCCAAGTCAACATGTCATTTGAAGGAGAATTGAGTAAAAGGGAACACAAGAAATTAGAAAGGA
This sequence comes from Platanus orientalis, assembly GCA_025762735.1. NCBI lineage: Eukaryota > Viridiplantae > Streptophyta > Magnoliopsida > Proteales > Platanaceae > Platanus > Platanus orientalis. Next base: position 9,113 of record JAOXJP010231438.1, on the reverse strand, counting down.
GATTTTATCGTGTACTTAACATCAACGATAACCAAGAACCCAAGAACATATGCGTGCTTATTGGTTGAAAGCCAAGAAAATCCAAGAAATCCCACCAGGACAAGCTATAGGATACCTCACCAGTCATCCAGACTAAAGGAGGAAAGAACCAACAACAGCAACATATGACTTGGGCATATATGGTGGAACTACCTTCAGATGATGATGATTTTGGTGACTTTGGAAATGAGGGGTTGTTCGCAGAGTCCTTTACACCTTCATAATCAATTACAAACGACCCCAGTGACAAAGGCCATATGGCCAATATTCACTTTAGTAATTGCTTTGAAGAGGCAGTTGACTATAACATGATACTTACATTTCCTATTGAGTTCAAAGCCCAGCAAGACCAGGTCCTTGAGGTAGAGAAAGAGCTTTGGGACATTATCACAGAGAAGCTGGTGGCAATGGAGCTCAAGGATGACATGTCAAAAGGAGACGAACCAAATACAAACATAGAGGAGGTTAAAGGTAAGATCATCTTTGATAAACCCTCTAAGAACATGACCCAACATTTCAAACCTTTATACATAAAGGTACATATGGAAAATTGACCAGTAAAAAGAGTGTTAATCGACAATGGGACAACTATAAATATACTTCCCCTTTCCATGATGAGAAAGCTATCAAAGATTGATAGTGACCTAGTACTAACAAATATATCTATTTATGGTTTCTCGAGGAATGCCACCCGGATTAAAGGAGTCCTCCCACTCAAACTAAGAGTAGGAAGTCAAACTCAGGTAACAACCTTCTTTATAGTCGATACCTCTTCTAATTACAATGCATTATTAGGTAGAGACTGGATACACTCAAATTAATGTGTCTCTTCATCTTTGCATCAATTATTATTATTCTAGAATGACAATAACTCTATGGAAGTGGTACATGCAGATCAGAAACCCTTCCTAGCCTCAACAAACAATGTCGAGGTCCACCTTTATAACAACAATGTCAGAATTATTAAGTTGGTGGGACAAGATAGTAAAGGAAAACCCACTAAGGTTACTATCCAAAAAATTCTAGAAGATTATACCTCGATAACTGAAGAATTTGAAGAATTATGCAGAGAATTAGCTAACCCTTGCTTATCAATAGGGCTAGAGAAATTAGGCCCAAAAAACAAAGAGGAGTCAAATGACTAACTTAAACAAAAAAAGAGAAGAGGCCATACAAATGACCATGAAAAGACTGTCAGGATACATGACAGAGAGAAGAATTAAGATGTATCTTGTTGAGTGTATCACACATAAGAAACCTTATGAGTAAAAGAACTAAGAACGGCCCCTGCTAAGTTGGACTACTTGAAGGCCGAAGTCCAAGACAATTTAAAAGAAGTAAATTTTGGTACAACAGAGGGCCCACATATAACATATGTCAGTGTCAAGCTCGTGGCAGCAGAATTCAAAAAGATTACAATAGTCTTAATGCAGTATAAAGATTGTTTTGCTTAGGACTATTTAGAAATGCCCGAACTAGATAGAAAGTTTGTTGAGCACCGGCTGCCGACAAAAGATGGCTACATTCATTTTCAGTAACCACATCGATGAATGACCAACGAGGTAATCTTGAAGGTTAAGGAGGAAATCAAAAGGCTGTTAAAGGTAAGGTTTATCCTTCCTACTAGGTATGTCCAATGGCTCTTAAACATAGTACTAGCGTTAAGAAGAATGAAAATTTGAGAATTTGTATCGACTTCAGGAATCTCAATACTGTCATCCCGAAAGATGAATATTCTATGCCAGTGGCTAATTTATTAGTCGATGGGGTGTTAGGACATCGGATATTATCTTTTATGGATGGACATTTTGGGTACAACCAAATATTTATTGTTGAAAAAAACACACATAAAATAGTTTTTTGATGTCCAGGTTCAATGGGTATGTTCTAATGGGTGGTTATGCATTTTGGCTTAAAAATGCTAGGGCAACATATCAGCGGGCCATGAATTATATTTTCCACGATATGATTGAAAAATTCATCAAAGTTTATATCAACGACATAATGAGGAAATCTCAGGATTTTAATAACCACTTGTTTAATCTAGAAAAAGGGTTTCTCAGGATGAGAAAACATCAACTAAAAATGAACCCACTGAAGTGTGCATTTGGAGTAAGTGCTGGTAATTTCTTAGGTTTCTTGGTACATCATCAAGGAATCGAAATAGACCAAAACAAAGCTAAGGCAATTATTCATGTGGTTTTACCCAACCACCTTCTATAAAGAAGGAATTACAAAGATTCCTCAGACAAATTAATTTCCTCAAAAATTTTATTTCTAATGTGGTAGGAAAGAAAAAAGTGTTCTCGCCTATACTACAAATGAAAGAGAACGAAGAGTTTCAGTGGAAGAAAGAGCATCAACGAGCCTTCAAGAGAATCAAAGAGTACTTGTCAAATCCATCAGTATTAATGCCGCCAAGAAAAGACAAGCCTTTGAAGTTATACATTTCAGCCACTGAGGATTCGATTGCAAGCTTACTGGCTCAAGACAACGAAGAGTGGCATGAACAATTAGTGTTCTACCTGAGTCAAGTCTTACAGAAAGCATAATGTAATTATCCAATGATAAAGAAACTATGTCTAGCATTGTACTTTACTTCAATGAAGTTAAGACATTATCTTCTATCACATGTTGTATATATTGTGGCTCAAATTGATGTGGTAAAATACATGTTGTCATGCCTATGGTAAAGGGTAGAATTGAGGAATGGAGTCTAGCCCTCCTTGAGTTCAATTTTGTGTATATCCCATACAAAGTAGGAAAAGGTCAGGCCTTAGCGGACTTCCTAGAAAAATACCCCTACCATCTCATTCGAACGGACAATGAGGATGATTACATCACTCTCACTCCTGATAACTATATTTTAACGGGCATAAGACTAAAAGGGGATCTGGAGTAGGAATAATGATCTATTCCCTAAGAGGAACGATCATAGAGTTGAGTATTAGACTCGAGGGAGAGTTTACCAACAACTAGTGAGTATGAAGCCCTCATTCGATAGCTGATGATCCTAAAGAATTTAGGAGTCAAGTTCCTTGAAGTCCTTGAGGATTCACAGTTAGTGATAAATCAGGCTTCAGGAGACTATAAGTGCATTAATCTAACTCTGATACCTTACAAAGATAGAGTTGAACAATTATTAAAGACATTCAATGATGTCACAGTGAAGTACATACCTCAAAGCCTCAATCATAAAGCCAACCTAATGGCATAAGTTGCCTCAGGTTACAAAATAAATCTTACCTCCCCTAAAAGCAATGATGACCTCAATGTCTATAGTTCGGATGTGAGAACTCAATCTTAGAAGACATCCTTGATATTGATATTATCACTCCTAATAATGAGAAGGAAAAATAGGATGATTGGAAGAAACCAATTATTCAGTATCTACAGAACCTCAATGAAGGGGAAAATAACTCCCTGAAGCTCAAAGCCAAAAGATATATATTATGGGGTAAACCTCTAGAGCTTTTTAAGTGAGGGGCTGATGGCTTATTACTCAAATGTATGGAGATTGATGAAGCTAAGCTAGCAATGGCAAAGTCTATGAAGGAATCTGTGGTGCACACCAATTGGGCATAAAAATGAGGTGGTTAATCTGTTGATATGGCTATGCCTAGGGTTGTGAAGCCTGTCAGCGACATGGGCCAGTGCCTAAGGTGTCTGTTGCTAGCCTACATTTTATTGTAAAGCCCTGGCAATTTAGAGGATAGGCTCTTGACATGATAGGTAAAGTTGGGCCAACATCGACAAAGAGAAATTGTTTCATTTTGGTTGCCACAGATTATTTTATAAAGTGGGTAGAATACAAGCCATATCAAGATGTTAATGAAAGAGATGTAATATGTTTTATAAAAGAAATGATGATACATTAATTTAGAATTCCTCAATCTATCACGATCAATCAAGGACTAATATTCAATGGAGCTCGAGTACGAGAGTTTGCCAGAGATTATGGGTTCAAAATCTTGAACTCAACTCCATATTATGCCCAGGAAAATGGACAAGCTGAAGCAGCCAACAAAATTATTAAAAACAATTTATGAAAGATGGTGGATAACACTGCATCAAATTGGGATGAATTGCTCTCTGATGCACTCTGGGCATATCGAACATCAAAAAGATCAAGTACTAGAACCATGCCTTATGCACTAGTGTACGGGCATGATGCAGTACTACATTCGAAAATCATTGTACAGTCTGTAATGGTAGCGAATCAGAATCAGCTTAGCCATATTTAATATGAAGAGGTCATGATGTTTGAATTGGATGATCTCAATTAAAGACAAATCGAGGCTCTTAACTTGATTATTTTACAAAAGCAAAGAGTGGTCGAGGTCTATAATAGGAAGGTAAAAGCCAAATCATTCCACGAAGGAGAGTTAGAATGGACAATTATCCTACCTATAAGAATTAAGGATCCTCAACTAGGTAAATGGTCCCTAACATGGGACGGACCATTTTTAGTAAGTGAAATTCTAAACGACAATTCTTATAGACTAATGCAGGTTGAGGGGCAGGAACATATACAAAGTATTAATGGAAAGTACTTTAAAATGTACAAGCCCTCAAATTGTGAACAAAAGTTAATTAATATGAGATATTATAGATGAAAGATTTACAAGAGATCATACTAAAAGTATAAAATAATTGGTCAGAAAAGTTCATGTAAATATAGAAGATAGTTAGGACCACCATGTATCAATAAGTTGGTCACAATCCTTAAGCTCAGATTCATAGATTGACAATTCTGCTTCTAAGTGTGGTATTTCTTCAGATCGTGAGGAATCTCATTCCATTGCTTTCTCGAGTTCCACACTAGAAGCTTGTAAATTTTTCTTCAGTTTCCTCAGATGAGCCTCAACCCTCTCAATTTTGTTCACCAAAGAGGTCATATGTTCAACAGTTGAAGACTGTTGGGACACTAGAGCATCGATTCGAGCCCTCAATTCTTGGCCTTGGATTTCTTTGGTGCACCTCAACTGAAGTTGTTCATAGGTCTTATCTTGGGAAGAGAGAGCTAAGTAAAGACTTGCTCGTTGGTCCACAAACAAATAGCCGGGGTGACAAAGCAATAGATTGAAGTTGATAAATGTGACATTGACTGATGAATCCAACAGTATAGCAGATGGCCTAGCTGTAAAGCAAGATCGAAGCGTTGCTAGAGCATGATGCAGCTGCTTCGAGGGCAAAGGCGAAAGTGATGTTAAAGGAGAAAGACTCGTACTCCTTACAGCCCTAAGGTAAAAAACTTAGCTCTAGAAAGTAGTTGAGCCAAGTGTCCAAAAACCTCCAACGAAGGTTGGACTGGGGCAGTCGCTGACAACAATTCATAAATGGAAGGCTCGACAGGAAGCTTTAAGGTCCCAATCACAGGTGTATTGAGCAAATTGTCTTCGAGAACCTTTGGTGGGACGACTTCAGGAGCATCAGGAACTTGGAAAGTAGGCTTAGCAGATAGTAAGTCTAGGTCCATCGCCCCAGTTAATGACTCCTCACCTGGAAAGGTATTTTGGTCTCTAGAGAAATCCTTGAATTCCCCTTTGCTAGGGGAATGTTCTCTATCATAACCTTTAGTTGTTTCCTCCTCCTCTATAACCTTTCTCGAAGCTTCGGATTTCTACCTCTCGACTTCAGTTTCTTCTTGTTTTCATCTGTCTGCTTCTTTTCTTCTGTTTTCTTTCTCAATTCTTTTTCTCTCTTCCTTTGCTCTTTTCTATCTCAGTTCATCTCTTCCTCTAGCCTCCTCAACCCTGCTTCTTCTTTCTTCCTCCTCTTTCTTTCTCTCGGTTTCCTCTGCAAGCTTTTTCTCTTCTTCTTCCTTTCCTCATCTTTCTTTCTCTTCTCTTCCTCTTTCTTCTTTCTATCTTCCTCTTTCTTCCTTTCCTCTTCTTCTTTCTTCTTCCTCTCTTCTTATTTCTTTTTCTTATCTTCCTATTTCTTCTTTTCCTCTTCCTCTTTCTTCTTCTGCTCTTCTTCTTTCTTCTTTCTCTCTTCCTCTTGTTTCCTCTCGACTTCCTCAATTTCTTGTTCTTTTCTTTCTCCTCTCCTTTTTTTGGTTCTTCTCTTATTACACTCTCCTCTCATTTTCCTCCTCCTTTATTCTTTTTTCTTCCTTTTTCTTCTCTTCAGCAGCTTTCTTCTCATCTTCCCATGAGCGAGCAAGGTGATCATTTAATGCTTTGGTTCACTTTTCTAATTTGAACCTCTCGTGCTCCTTTTTCTCTTCAATTTTCTTTTGATTCAGAGCCTTGAGCTTGAGTTTGGTTTTCTTCAAAAACTCTTCTTTCGTCTCATGTTCCTGACGTAGCCTATCCTTAGTAGAAAGGACAATCGCTTTCCTAATCCTCCTCGCTAGGTTAACCTTTCCCTCAATGTGAGGTTTAGCCTTAATGACTCGAATAGCTGCCTTTTGATGCTTGGCCATATCTTTTATAGAAAAATTTTTAATGTCCTCCTGACATCTCGATTTCCTCTAACCACCATCAGGTTTCTTGTATGGGTGATATGAAGTTGGAAGGGTAAGTACAACAAGGAGAAGGGCCACTGGAAAGTTTGATTCCATTAAAATTTCATAACTAACAAAAGACAAAGAAAAGATGGGTATAAAGTAAAAGGAGTATACTTGCTAGTGAAGTCTTATATGGAGGGCACAATCGACCTTTGATCTGACCCATCAGTTCTCGAACACTTTCGAAAAAGCTCAATCACTAAGTATCAAAAGAAGACGTCGACTTTGGAACTCCGTTAAAGGGTGGGACATAAAGTGACACCATCGCTGAACTGTTTTCCCCCATCTTCATGAGGAATAATTCCTTTGAGCTAGGGGGTCGAGTCTCCCATGGGGAGTTTAAAGTAAAAATAGGAGGAGTAAGGATACATTGAATAAGTCCAAACTTTCGAGCACACATGTTAGGATAGTAGGCTTTGACGTATTCAGATTTATGAAAAATAGGCAGGTCTCAAGAATAAATACAAGACATCCAAGTCCTTAAGGCCTTGAGCTTAGAATGGGTAGGGTTTGGTTGCAAAGAAAGATACTCGGTAGAGCCAAACTGTGGGTCTTGGAATAGAAGGAAATGAATGTCAGAATGTACCCGTTACGTATCAAGAATGACATCGATACACCATGCAAAGGTAAGGGAAGTTTACTCAAGATATCTGGTCTCGAGCCAGTACTGTGCATAGTAGAATGGGACCTGTGTCTGGTAATTTAAAGGAATAGGGGACAAACTTAGAAAATAGGCATAAACCCACAATTGGAGTAGCCATAATGACCTATTAACTGACCTAGAAAACTTCTCTCGAGTCAGGGACCAGAGTGATATATAGCGGAAGGCAAGCATAAAGGGGCCAAAGGTCAATCAATGATTCAAGGCCAAGGCTATAACAATAGGGACAAACCCCAAAGTGATTCTCTTTGAGGATGAACAAACTACGAATGTACATAGCTAATAAAGGTAGAAGGAACATTCCTCATGGAATGTTACCTCACTGTTAGGTTTCCCTATCTCTCGAGCAAGAAATGAGGTGTACGAAAGACGGGGGGACTCCGAGGGATAGTTAAACGAAGATCGAGAAGAGTCACTGAAATTGGGGAGAATGATATCACCATCAAGAGGAATGTTGAGGAGGTGATAAATGTCAGCCAAGCTAATTGGCATAGGACCCTCCAGGAGCAAGAAACAGTTCAAGGTAAGGGACCCTAGAAAACCAAAAAGCAGAGATAAGGAATTGATTGAAAGACATATCTGATTTTGAGGAAATAATGGCTTTAGTGAGACCAAACTTCTCCCATTTCTTTTATTTTTGGGCGAACATGCGATCCACCGAATTGGCCTAAGAGTGGTTGGATTTGTACTAGGAGCTGGGCTTAAGCTTCTTTTCCCATTCACCCTAATTGATGCTCTTAGCATATAACAATAAAGTTGTCAACTATGCTTAAGATGCATAGCTTTTTAACTGCAAGCAATACGGTATCAGTTTCAATGGTAGGAATCTCCCTTTCTTCCCTTTGCTCAGTAGGGGAGGAAGGTTCAGCAGATTCAACGTCAATAGGTATGATTTACTTCACTCGGGCCATAAAATGACGATGAAGGAGAAAGATTGAACAAAATAGGAAGAAGAACATGAATGAGTTGAGAACAAAGAAAGCACCGATTGAAAACATAAATGATTTCATTTAAACAAAAGTAACATTTATAGAAGACAATTGACATGATGGCGTTAGTGCCATAAAACGGTGGAAAATTGACACGTGTCTGGTTAGGATTCAAACCAGACACGTTTAGGGGCATTTGTTAGCATATATTTTGAAATCCGCTAGTTAATAAAAGACACGTGGAGCTAAGTGACAACATAGTAAGTGGTTACGGAACGAGCCATGTTGGACAAAAGATGAACACATGACCCAGTCAGCAAGCAAGATGTCCCACGATTCAAACTGAAAAATGGTTAGACAACGAATGTGGGGAAAAAACTATGGCGTCATGGGTAGACTTCTATAAATGAAGAAGAAAACATCGACAATAATACACAATCAATCATCATCAACCATATCTTTTATCTGTAGCGGTAGCATTAGATTAGGCATAGTAGTAGCTCAATTCTGCAGTGATTCGAACCCTTATCTTAGGCGATTCGACTATACTACAAAACCAGATTTAACAAAATTCTTCTAGGAGAAGGGCATCAGCTAATCTGTCTTATTCGCAGAACCAGATTCAACAAAGTTCTTCTAAGAGAAGGGCATCGGCTAATCTGTCTTGTTCGTAGAACTAGATTCAACGAAGTTCTTCCAAAAGAAAAGTATCGGCTAATCTGTCTTGTTCGAAAAATCAGATTCAACGAAGTCTTCCCTCAATTTTAGAGGAAAGACAATGGCTAATTTATTGTTCGAAGGTATCTCTGTAACTGGCATTGTACTATATATTTTTAATTTAGTAAAATTTCCTTTCTATTGCCAATTTGGGTGAATTGTTTGTTGTAAAAGTCCTCGGTCTAGAGGCATTACCGAACCCGAGCCCTTTTGATAATCTAAATTGGAAAGACCCATCCACGTGTCGATCCAA
>JAOXJP010231437.1:0-10629 GCA_025762735.1 Platanus orientalis | reverse complement strand
GTCGTGTCGGTCCTGGTAGACATGGACATATATCGGAAGATATTTAAGATATTTCGAGATATTTGATACCATGAATGGAGTAAATATGGATAGTAACTGAAATCTAGAAACAATACTACTCACACAGAGCACAAGCAAGAGCTATGCCAACCATGCCTCCTCCAACAATAGCAATGTCGTGTTGGTCTATGTTATTTGTCATCCCAAGCTTCTCCTCGTGCTCCTAGGAAGTTGAAACAAACCAATTAGGTCCAAGAATGCACTCCACATGATATAACTGAAAGTCTAGATACAATGATGTTCCAAGGGTAGGAGCTCTAAATAAGCTGCAGATAATAAGATCCAAAAAGATTAAATATGGAGATCCCTAAGTAAAAAATAGTTGACAAATCCCCATGTTGTAAAGCCTAAAACAAATGCTACTACTTATATCAAAACTCTTGATGCAAAATGTCAAATACCACTATAGGGTACTATTATTTAATTAAAGAAACTAAAGAAGGCAGAACAATAACAAAAGAGTCCAAGAAAGTGGATCCCAGGTATACATAAACCAAATTGAAACAATGACCAAAGTAGCCAACGAAAAGCATCTCATTACAGTGAGATATATCAACCTCCCAACTAGTCTTTGATAAACTCCAGAATCAGGCAGTAAATCTGCAACTACAAGGGCTACCCTTCGGCAGTTATACAAGTCAGGACAATGATCCAAAACAAATAGGAAAGAATGTCCAACTCCTGCATTAGCAGGTTTATCACATGAGCTAATCCTTCATTAATATGAATAGTCACAACAACAAACCGTAATAACAAGAAATCTATTTAATGGGCAAATGGGGAGGAATTTCTAATGAGGGGAAGACTTTATTTCATTCAGTTTATACAATTGACGGGTGTTCAATTCAATTGGAAACTAAAGCAAGCTGTACAAGAAAAATAACTTCTTCCTAAATGACCACAGTTTTACCCCTAATGCTAGTAATGAACTAGCCAACCTGTATCAACAAGAATAATGTCCCTGTTGTCATTGGTAGTTAATCCCTCACACCCATAAACTTTAATTCTCCTTTGACCATGGAAAAGCAGCTTTCTTTGTTGTGTCCATCACATCTAACTTAAGTGAACAAACGGGAAAGGATTCATAGCAAATGGCTCTAGGTTGAGAACTCTCTTTCTTATACACAATTTTCTAATTAGTGTGACCACCCATTAATCCAATTGGAATCATTGACTTCTTGTCTCTCAACAAAACAAGAGTGAAATTCTCTAAGGAATGTGATAAACGTCTTAAATATCAATACAGAAAAGCAATGATCGGTCAATATCTATTGTATCACAAGGCCACCATTAAGAGATACATATGTAATGTAGTTTTTATATATTTTCTCTCCCTTGTAGCATCATTTTTTTTAACCCTCTATGAACAATGTAGAACTTTATAAGAAGGAAAGAAAAGAAGACTACAAGGCCAAAAGCCCAAAATGTTCATCAAGGATGCTACGAAGAAAATCTCTTGAAGTAGGTGAGAAAGCCTCCAGGGACCTCTAGCCGCCTTTAACAAACCAATCACAATATCCAAGCCAACCTCTACAATCACATGCTCAAACCCAAAGACCTAGCTAATCTAAGACCATAAAAGCACTTTATACTCGGTCCTGGTGGAGCTGCCAGGGCCAATAGAACCAGAGAAAACCTGGATCACTGAACCCTACAGCCCCTGCACATCCCGCAAACCCCAGAGGGATTCACACACCCCGAACAGCAGCCATCAGAATTAGATTTAATGAAACTCTTATCAACGGAAAGACAAGGCCAACTAATCATCAAATGTGATGGTGAGGGGACAGCAATCTCAGGCCAAAAAATAAGTTGTACGTTTGAATAGATCCACAATTTTGTCCCAATGGGGAACTTTAATGTCTGATGATGATCATATCAATGATCTCCTCAACATACTATCTACATTCCCAGAATATCCTGCTATTCTGCTTCCCCAAATGCTCCAAAACACCACAATGGTAGACAGCCATAGATGATTGGCTCTCTAACAAAAGGGGGAGTTGATTTCTGTGAGGAACACCTGAAGAAGAAATAGAAGGAAAAAGAAGAGAAATAAAGAAGAAAGAAGAAAAGAGGTATGGAGTAAATCGTATGAGTATTATTTCTCACTATATGGTTGAGTATATATACAACAACAACAACAACAAACAGCCTTATCCCAACTATTTGGGGTCGGTGGTTGAGTATATATATTACTATACCATATGATATGACATGCAATAAACATACAGGTATGTAAGACTCATATGAGTATATGACAATAAGGTTGAAACCTGCAAAGAATACGAGAAGAAAGAGAGGAAGAAACAAGGGAATGGAGAAAAAGAAAAAGAGAGAATGAAAAGTATACGAATGGAAGAGAAATCGTGTGTGTAGTAGTCCTCTACACCACTAAAATATTATTTATATTTTTTCTTAATGGTATACCGTATACAGTATATACACGGTATATATACACTAATACCCTAACACTTATACCCTTATATTTCTACACTCCCGCTTAAGCTGGAGAATAGAAGTCTCTCATTCCCAGCTTGCTTACAACTTCATGGAACCAAACTCCATTTAACCCTTTTGTTAGAACATATATCAGTTGATCCCCAATCCTCACAAAGGGAATACAAATCCACCTCATTGAAGTTTCTCTTTTATAAAATGTTGATCCACTTCAATATGTTTGATCCTGTCATGCTGAACTGGATTGTTAGCTATATTTATGGCTGCCTTGTCACAAACTCACAATATAACGACATAGAATGAGGAACAGGCACTCCCAACTCTGTCAACAGTCATTTAGGCCACAGAAGTTCCCATACACCATGGGTCATAGATCTGAATTTCGTCTCTGCACTGGATCTAGCAACAACTGTCTGCTTCTTACTTCTCCATATAACCAAATTCCCACCTATAAAGGTACCGTAACCAAAAGTGGATCTTCTATCAGTTACTGACCCTACCCAATCTGCATCGGTATATGCCTCCACTTTGTGATGTCCATGAAAAGAATAGAACACACCTTTCCTCAAACAACCTTTGAGATATTTGAGGATCTCATAAATAGTCTCTGATGAAGACATCAGGTCTAGGCACGAATTCCAAACCTACTAGAGGAGGCGTAGGAGAGTAAGACCCATGTTGTGGTTCCAATAAAGTTTTTTTTTATTATTTTATGTCTCTTGTTGGAGGGGAACACATATTGTGAGGGTAGTATTGTCTTTAGAAGGTATTTTGAGGGGGGGGGGTTTGCTATTTATTGTAATTTGGAGGTATTTTGGTATGGGCATAATAGTCATGGAGGGCCTTTTGGCCAAACTTCTATTTATGTACTTAGCCCTAGCCATGGGACTCTTTATATAGAGCCCACGACCAAGCTTTTGGAGATATGAAATAATAGATGCAGATTTTGAATTTGGTTCTCACTCTGAGTTCTCATTTTTCCTTGTTTGTTCTACAAGTTGAAGACTCTAAAACCCTGGAATGGGACTAGGCCCCCATCTAGTCTAACACTAGTGATGGAGGCCACTCCCTCCTCTTGGGTTAAAGGTCTCTATCCCTTCTTCTTGTTGTTGTTTATCACTTTTTATTGATTTTCTTATTGCTAAGATTTGATACAGTTGTAAGAAATTCAACACCAACTTCTCATATCAAGGTTTTTTTATCATGGATTCACTCCTAGAACCACCATAAGAGCCGGACGACCTTATTGGGGGAGTAATACAGATTCTAACTGTTGTTTGTACAAAGTTCTACCTAACTCCTATTGTGCTAGGCGTGAATCCCTGTTGGAACAACTTTGGAAGATCAGCTACTAAACTCATACAGCAAAGGCTTTGATTAATTTTGTTTTTCTAGGGTGTGGTATACCCTTGGACGATCCTCCTTGAGGTGGAAGCATATTCAACACTTCAATTTTGAACGAGATATATCAGAGTTACCAACTCCCAGGCATGAAACAGGAAGAAAACTCATCTTGGGAGATCAGCCAATGCTCCCTCACAGTCTCCACCTTGATCGATTGGATCCTTCTAGGGTCTAGCAGACCCCTGGGTGACACTACAGCTACCAACCCCCCTTCTAAAAGTGTTTCCTAAAAAAATCTCTAAGCTAAGTTTTCTATTGTTGGTGGCACACTGAAATCTGGGGGCCGATTTGGTTCATCCCCATGCTATCACCCGCAATCAGCAGTGTTGCTCATGGTTTGAAGAATTACATCTCCTACGACATCAAGGAACTTCATTGCCTCAATAAAACAGATCAGGTATTCCTTGTTTGCCTCATATCGTGAACCCTCAAAGTGGAAGTTCAGTGGACTGTTGTGGTATAGGATTTGGAACCGGGAAACTACTTGTCTGAGCCTATTTATGACCTGATTTTCAGCATTAAATCATACTTAAACTCATCCCACACCATATATTTAACATCCCCATACAAAATCCCAGCTGTGCTTGCTATTTTCCCTTTGTTATTGTCATAGTTTATACACTTTTCCCAATTTCCCAATTATTTAGGCTTCAGATTGTATGGACAGCAACCCTAATAATTTTCATGCCCTAAACTAGTTTGATAATTAAAACCATCGCTTAGGCTTCTTAGTTGCTTATTACTTTGTAGACCCTAACTCCTCTATTGCATGTTGAATATAAGTAAGGAGATGCTCAAATTTTGGATTTGAGCTGTGCAAGTAGGAATCTTGTTTATTTCTTTTTATTGTTTTAGCAGTTTTATTCCTATCTCCTGGACACACACTCACTATCCTACATGCATGTTGCATCAGTCTCCATGTGAGCAAGTGTGGGAGCATGCATGGATTGACTAACAACATTGACTGCATAAAAAAATGTTAGGCCTAGTCAACGACAAATATATGAGTAGTCCCACTAGACATTGATACCTTCCTGCATCAATCAACCGATCCTCAAGATCTTCCTTGAGTCTATGATTTGGATCAATGGGAACCACAACTAGCTTACATCTAAGCATCCTTGTCTCTTTCAGATGATCAAGCACATCCTTCTGTTGGGACAAGAAAATGTCACTCTTGAACCGAGCAACTTCTACACCCAAGAAGTACCTAAGTTGTCCTTTCTCAGCAACAGCCAAGTATTTATGGATGGCTGTCCAAGATTTTGACTGCGGACCACTTGGTATTACGGGGACAGTGTATTCCCAATAATGTTGTTTGTGCTTGCAAGGTGACAAAACAGTTAAACACTTATTCATTCACTACCCTGTGAGATTATGAAGTATTTTCTCACCAAATTTTGCATGGCATGGATAATGCCTAAAGGTCTGTTGAATGTTTTACATCTTTGGAAAGAGTTTCACAACAATGCTTTTAGTAGGCAATTAATTGTTTTGTAAAACTTATTGCTCTTTTCAAAGATTTAGGGAATTTGGAGCGAACACAGTCCTAGGATTTTCAAAGACCAAAAAGAAGATTAAAAAGAAAGTGTTGGAGAAGGTTGAGACTTTATGTCTTTGGTGGTCCCAAATTGATGTTTTTAAAAGAACCCCTTACTAGGACAAGATTGTGTTCACACCTATGAGTTCCTTGTAATTATGAGGTTCCGTATCTCCCATATGAATCTCTTTCTAAATAAATTTCCTTATTTATTGAAAAAAAAAGCCTCTAGAGTCTATAGGACTAGGGAAAATTCTCTTGGTGTCCCATAGAGAAGAATAAAGAAATAAGCCCAGCCAACAGTCTCTAATTTACCTCCTCCATCTCTCAGCAAAAACTTATCTACAACAAATCCAATCAAAAATTTGAATCAACAAGATCATAAGATTATTAAAGTTCAACCTCTTATTCTACCCAATTTGCCTCACTTTCCTTCTTTCCTCCACAAATTCAATGGGTATGAGAATATCGTCAAGATTTGCAGTGCCTACAGGACTAGAAAACACATAACAGCGTTCCCAAGCGGTCTCTGAAAATATCCCAGGGCCTGATGGTCCAGGATTCCCAAGAAAACATTCATCAGTTGAGATTAATCACCACAATATTGAGAGACATCCAGGAACAGAAGATTTCAGACACCAGTAGAGAGGATCTATCAGCAGAAAATAAATCAATAGGAATGCCTCTAAGAAGATCCATATGGGGAACCCAGTCTAAGTCAAATGGTGATCATGTAAATGATATGCAACGTAGAAATGAGAATGATCCAAAATAATTCTGGAATTCCTCTCCTCCCAAAGACTCCATATAGCCAGGAGAACACATGTCCATAATGTCTTCCCCCATCCACCAGGGGATATGGAATGTTACTTAAAAGCCTGCTTATTTTGAGAAATAAAAATGTACAATCGGTTGATCTTCGGAGTGAAACATCATGTGTTACAATGCAAATGTAAAGAAAAATAATTATTACAATAGTAGATAAACCATGTGTATGTCATGTGGGTGGAGAACAAGCTCTAGATGCCTTTATCTAATGCATATGTCGTTAATTTACAATGTACTACCACATAAAGGCTGTGTTAACCTAGAAACAATAATAACTCTAAAAATTAATCATCAAAAACTTAATACTACATTAATTATAAACCAATAAATTTATCTTGTTCCTTGTTAGAAGTAGAACTGATAAAAAATAAATAAAAAGGCTTGTTTGAAGGAAGAAGAAAAGGGAAAAAATTACAAAAGTAATTACATGGTTAATTTAAAATAAAAAAAAACTACAGGTGATAAAGATTATTACATGGTTAATTATTCCTTGTCAGAAGTAGAACTGATCAAAAATAAATAAAAAGGTGTGTTTGAAGGAAGAACAAAAGGAAAAAAATTAGCAAAGTATACTCGAGGTTAGAAAGAAAGAAAAGAAAAAGAAAAAAAAAAAAAAAAAACCAACTACAGGTGATTAAGATTATTACATGATTAAGTTTAACAGGGTTTGCACTAGTTACTCCTGCAGCAGCAGCATTACTGAAAGTCTTCTTTAGAACTCTTACGTTATGAATAGTGGCCACAACTTTTCTTGCAATTGCCCTATTTCCAAAAAAAAAATAAATTAGACTATGACAAAAGAACAATATTATATATATATATGCAACTAACAAAGTGAAGGACCATGACTTATGAATACGCAACCTGTTATATGATATAAGCAAGTAAAAGAAGAAAGAAATGACATTGAATTAACAGTATGAATCATACCATAAAATAACAAGCATTTATGAATTAAACAAATTACCAAGAGCCAAATTTGCATAGGTGATATATCATAGCACACAGGTCAACAAGTATCATTATTTATCTTTATCTTATCTTTTATCAAGTTGTTTTTAGGTTCCTATCTTGAGAGGTTATCATGTTAGGGTTAGGTTGTTATCAAGTTTTTAGGGATAGAGTGTTATCTAGGAGTTATCAAGGGTGGCTCAATAAACTTGTATGTAAGTCCCTATAAGGAAGATAATTGTTATATTTGTGAACAAGGTTAAGAAGGTTTCTCCCCCAGACAAGGGAGTTTACTTTGCAGGATTTTTTTTTCTTTCTCTATCCATTCCATCTGACATCGGAGCAAGCGTTCAGCCTTTTAGGGAACAGTGATAATGGCAAAAGGGACTAGATCACAAATTGAAAAGCATTAGAAAGTGACCACTAAGCATCTTTGAGATAGTTCTGACAAGCAAAAGGGACTGGGTCACATGATGGAAAGCATTAGGAAGTGACCGTTAAGCATCTTTGAGATAGCTCTGACAAGCAAGCAGAAGCATTAACAAAACTTAGGCAATTGGTGACAGACATAAACCTCAAATATGATCAGCTGGTCTCCAAGATGTCACCATCTCACAATGGCCATGTTGAGTCCTCACAAAACTCGTGAGGAATCACTACGTCATCTAATAAATCGGTGCAAAACTCAGTATGCTAAGATCAAGTTTCCTAGATGTATGGGTGAAGATCCCAAAGCCTAAGCGTATTGTTGTTAGCAATTTTTATTTTAACACCATCAAAGATGCTCATAAGGTGAAACTGGCTGTCATTCACCTTAAAGACAAGGCCATTCAGTAGTATCAATAGTACAAGAAGACTAATGGAAAATTAGAGTGGGGGGAATTCGTTTAAGCATTGTATACTCATTTTGGGCCAACAACATATGAGGACTCTGTTGGAGAATTAACTAAGCTTTGATGGATGATCTCGGTTAAAGCTTATCAAGAATGGTGTGCAAATGTTTAAACCCACAACATTAACCCAAGCAATTAGGTTGGCTCAAATTAAGGATGAAAGCATTGAGGTTTGGCTAAACATTCATGAGATCCATTCAAACAAACTGCACAAGTCAATGATAATATTCGACCTCCTGTTGGGAATCCCATGCCCCCTATTCAAAAGTTAACAAAAGCTGAAATTAATGAAAGAAGGGAGAAGTCTTGTGCTACAACTGTCATAAGCACTACACCCAAAGTCATCATTGCAAAAAGCACCAATTACTAAAGAGTAATAAAAAAATTTGCATGCATAATGGGTGGAACATCTTATCCTACCATGCTAGTAAAAAGATATATTAAATGAAGTCTGGTGGTGGTTTTGACTGATTTTTTGACTGATTCAAGAAATACCCATAACTTCTTGGATCCAGATGTTACTAAGCAGACTAGTTACGAGATAAAACCAACCAATCCTCTCTTTGTGGCTATGGCCAATGGAACCAGGCTTACCAGCACTACTGTGTGTAGTCAATTTCAATGGGTCATGCAAGGAACAATATTTCAAACTGAGAAGTGTACCCTTTCTTCAGGAAGATGTGACATAGTATTGGGAGTTAAATGGTTGGCCACTTTAGGCCTCACTGTATGGGATTTCAAGAATTAAAGGAAAGAATTTATTATGAATGGCAGATGTCATGGATTGAGAGGATCCAAAACTGGCAACACATTCAAAGGAGGTTCCAAAAAATTTTGACCTTAAGGGCAAGGTCCATGTCAAGCAGGTGGGAATGATGCATGGCAGAAGGGTCATTGAATATCTGTGTTTCTCTTTATCTTATCTTTTATCTTGTTGTTTTTAGGCTATCATCTTAGGAGGTTATCTTGTTAGGGTTAGTTATCAAATTGTTAGGGACAATATGTTATTTAGGAATTGTCAAGGGTGGTTAAATAAAAATGTAATTGAATCCCTAGAAGGCAGATAATTGTTATTCTAGTGAACAAGGTTAAGAAGGTTTCCCCCTGGATGAGGATGAGGAAGAGTTTTCTTTGCAGGATTTTCTCTCTCTCTCTCTAGTCTTATAAATAAGCTCAACCAACAAATGGAAAGATGGAGATAAAGGACTTTTCGTGATCACACCTAATTTATAATATCGAATTTCCATTTTCACCTTCGTTCCTTATCAACAAGATTCATATACAACCAAAAACCTCAATGTGATCACTTCTACATCGATTTCTTCACTATCGTCTTTTATAACCAGAAATTGTATAAACCCAATTAGGAAGATCTAAACTAGGGCTTAAGTTCAATCTGATTTTTTTTCCAACCAAACTGCATTCATTCGAATGAAAAAGAAACCATAATTTTCAATGAAATGATAATTCTTGGTTCTGATGAACGCCATTACTACAAATACTTGACAAAAACAATGAATATTGAAATGCCGAATACGAAACTTACAGTCTAGTTCAGGATTTAAGTGTGCGTACCTGTTCATTCTTGGAGTTGCAGTGATGGTTAGGGTTTAGAATGAGAGATGGCGGAGGAGACGGGTTCTCTTTTTCGCTTAGTTCTGTTCTGTGAAAAGTGTGAACAAAAAATTTCTTCACCCTTCCAGCCCCAGCTACAGCTTAGAGGTGGCATAAGCTGCGCGTCTCCACGGCGAGTTGGAATTTTCTCCATTTCTAATGAAGAGATTTCCCGACAGTTCCAATCAGCACGTGCTGGTAAGGGTATTATGGTAAATACATATGGGGTAAACTCATATCAACTGGGATCTTCTAATAGCACCCCCAAAATTTCCTTTCACCCTTGCCTCCAATATTAAAATTTTTTAAAATTCCAACCAGTATCCATGTTTAAAATTACCCTCTTAACCCTTTTCTCTACACCCACCCTCCTCTCTCTCTCTCCCCATTAGAACGAACAAGATCCATCCCACTTTGGCGACCATAGCGGCGATGGCGATAGTAGCAACGACGGTGATGGCCACTTTATCCTCCTATCTTCCTCTTCCTTTTTTTTCTTTTTCTTTTTTAACAGCTTAGACAGTTGGACCTGCATGGCTGAACAAGAAGTCTCTATTTGGACCTGCATGGCCAAACAGATCGGAAATAAAAAATAAAAAAAAAAAAGGAAAAAGGTGGAGGATGCTTTAGGTGGGAGAGGGGTGTGAAGAAAAAAAATGGGTTGAGAGATGAGGTATACAAAAAAATTGGGATTGTTATTAGAAGCTCCCAATATTTTTAAACATAAATGAGAAATAAAAAGTTTTCATTTAAGCCTTGCTTGGGGGCTTGGATTATGTGAGAGCGAATTAGTACCCAAAACGGCACCAGAGGGGCTGATGCATCAGTACCGAAAAGTGATTTGCACTTTTTGGGGGGCACTTATCACTTTTCGGCGCT
>JAOXJP010231436.1:0-10629 GCA_025762735.1 Platanus orientalis | reverse complement strand
ATATATATATATATATATATATATATAGTGAAGAACGAACAACAGCCATCAATTTAGGCATCTTGACCAAACCACATAAAAATCATCGTCTTATGTGTGATTGTTGATTTCTTTTTTGTTGTGGTATCTTTATTAGATAGATCATGAGTACTTAAGGCTTATATCTCATCATATGAATATCAAGGTGGTTTCTACTGCACCAACAAATGGTATCAGAGGAAGAGGAAGTAAAAGAAATTTTTATTCAATAGATAACTTTCTAAAAATTTTGGGTGGATTCACAATGGAAATAATGGCATCCATCGATTAGTTCTCTTTGTAGAAATTCAATAGAAATGGTAGCTTCACTCTTTGGCAAAGAAGAGTGAATGATTTATTAGTACATCAGGACTTGTGCAAGGCATTACAAGGAAAGAAATGCAAGTCCAAGGAGATAGAGGATGATGATTGGCAAGACAAAGAGATGAACTCAGCCAGTACATTTCATCTTTATCTTATGGATAACATATTGTTTAACATTATGGAAGAGGATTCAACACCAATTTTATGAGAAAAGTTGAAGAAACATTACATGGGAAAGAGTCTCGCTAACAAGTTAAATCTAAAGCGAACTCTGTACGAGCTAAAGATGGAGAAAGGTACAAATTTGTTAAAACACTTAAATGCGTTCAACTAGTTCTTAGATCAACTCCACAAAGTTGATGTCAATGTGTAGAAAGAAGACAATGCCTTATTACTTCTTACCTTGCTTCTTGATTATTATGACAACTTGGTGACAAAGTTACTATTCAGAAAACATGCAGTAGGTTTAGAGGATGTCATAGCATCGCTCCTATCTAATAAGATTAGAAAGACACCAAATCATGAAATCAAGATTTTGGGTTGGTTGGTTAGGGAGAGAATTACAAATGAAAGCCATTTATTAGGGGATCTGGGAATAGCAGATCCAGGTCCAAGTCTAGATGAAAGGGCAAGGTGCATTGTTTCCACTACAAGGAATATGGCCAAATTAAAAGGGATTGTCTAGAATGTGTTATCTGTCAGAAAGAAAAGTGAATCTCTATATATCGATGGTAAAGAAATATGATGAATGCATTGGAGACATTCAAGTTGGAGAGTTTAGATGAGAGAAAAAGTGAAAAATAAGAGAGAAGAAGAGATTGAGAAGAAGAAAGCGTAGGGGAAGAGTTGTTATTCTTCACCCATACGTAGGCCTTTTATAATATACTATGGTGTCACAAAAATATCCTTATACCCCTGTACATACGTCTACACTCCCCCTCAAGCTGGGTAGTAAATATCAAAGAGACCCAGCTTGCAAACCAATGAAGAAAACAA
This sequence comes from Platanus orientalis, assembly GCA_025762735.1. Taxonomy (NCBI): domain Eukaryota; kingdom Viridiplantae; phylum Streptophyta; class Magnoliopsida; order Proteales; family Platanaceae; genus Platanus; species Platanus orientalis. The sequence goes on along the minus strand of JAOXJP010231436.1, from coordinate 9,291 downwards.
AGCGGCTGAGACCCTTTGTACAAACATCTACAAGTTGATCTCCAGTTTTCACAAATGGGGTACAAATAATGCTAGTAAGAAGGTTTTCCCTGATAATATGACGATCAATTTCAATATATTTGGTCCGATCATGTTGCACAGGGTTATGGGCTATGCTACTGGCAGCCTTATTATCACAATAGAGGCGCATAGGTGAGATGACAGGAAACCCAAGTTCAGAGAGAAGAAAACGTAACCACAAAAGCTCACAAACACCATGAGCCATAAAACGGAATTCAGCCTCAACATTGGAGCGGGCAACAACAGACTGTTTTTTGCTCCTCCAAGTAACTAAATTACCACCAACAAAAGTGTAGAAACCAGAGCCAACCCAATCAACGTCAGTATATCTTTCAATACACAAGTCAGACTGAGAGTATAAAAGGCCAGCATCAGGACTATTCTTGAGATATCAAAGAATATGATACACAACATCAAGATGTACGGTAGTAGGGGCATGCATAAACTGACTCACAACACTAACAGCATAAGTAATATCAGGTTTGGTGATAGTGAGATAAACAAGTCGGCCTACAAGATGCTGATACTTGCCCGCCTCAATAAGGCTGCCACCCACATCAGCTGTAAAGCGATGATCAGCATCAATTGGGGTGTCAATAGGCTTACAAGCTGTCAGACCAGTCTCAGCTAAAAGATCCAAAGTATACTTCCGTTGAGAAACAAAAATACCCTTCTTGGACTGAGCTACCTCAATACCCAAAAAATGTCGTAAGTGCCCCAACTCTTTAATTTCAAACTCCTGTACCAACCGTAGTTTTAACTAAGAGATCTCCACTGGATCATTGCCAGTGACAATAATGTCATCCACATAAACAATTAAGGCAGTAAAATGAGCACCACCAATATGCTTAAGAAACAAATTATGATTAGCCTGACTTTGACAATACCCAAACTGAAGTACGACAAGTCGGAAACGTTCGAACCAAACCCGAGGGGATTGTTTGAGACCATAAAGAGCCTTCTTCAGCCTACACACCTTCCCTTTAGAGGAAGAAAGAATGAAATCAGGTGGAGGCCGCATGTAAACCTCCTCAACTAAATCACCATGTAGAAAGGCATTTTTTACATCAAATTGGTGTAGGGTCCACCTCTTGTTAGCAACAACAGAGATAAGCACACGAATAGAATTTAATTTAACCACAGGTGCAAAGGTCTCTTGGTAATCAATCCCATAGGTTTGGGTGTAGCCCTTGGCAACCAAACAAGCCTTATAGCAATCTACAGATCCATCGGGTTTTAACTTAATTGTGTATACCCATTTACACCCAACAAGAACTTTGTTTCGAGGAAGATCAACAAGTTCTCAAGTGCCATTCTTTTCAAGAGCAATCACTTCCTCCTGCATAGCAGCCTTCCACTGTAGTTGAGAAAGAGCTTTTGCAACACTGTGAGGCACAGATATAGAGGACAAAGCAAGAGCAAAACTATGATTGGATGGAGAGAGTTACTGATAAGACACAAAGTTAGCCAAAGGATATTTTACACAAGGTCTGACACCTTTCCTAATTGCAATAGGGAGGTCAGAGTCAGGAAGAGAGGAGGAATTACCTGGGTCAGGAGGTAGATCCGAAGAAACATCTTGGTAGGGGACAAGAGGAGCATCTGTGGTGGCAACTTTCTTCTTTCTGGAGTAAACTTGAAGCACCTTCTCCCCCTCATCACAAGAACCTGAATCAAAGATAAAGGCTAGAACTGGAAGTGGAGTAGGGGGGACATTGTTGGAGAGGGCTCCCCTTGAGGAGAATTTTGAGGAGAGAAAAACGGAATGGTTTCATGAAATGTAACATCCATAGACACAAACCGTTGCCTAGTAGGGGGATGATAACACTTATAACCCTTTTAGCTAGGAGCGTACCTCAAGAAAATGCACTTGAGAGATTTAGGATCAAGTTTCGAACATTGGGATTTGTCTACATGCACAAAACAGATGCACACAAAAACTTTAGGGGGAATAGGAAACAAGGTAGAAGGGGAATACAAAACATCAAAAGGTGTTTGAAACCCAAGAACTCTGGTAGGCATCCTATTGATAAGAAACGCAGGAGTCTAGATAGCATAGGACCAAAAAGTTTTGGGCACATTCATAGTGAATAACAATGCATGAGACACTTCAAGTAAGTGCCTATTTTTTCTCTCTGTAACCCCATTTTGTTCAGGAGTTCTTGGACAAGTGGTTTAATGGATAATCCCCGACTGATCAAGAAAGGATAAAAACGAATTGGACATATACTCACCACCATTATCAGAACGTAGAACCTTAATCCTTTTGTTGAACTAAGTTTTCACCATGTTGTGAAAAGAAACAAATGTAGTGAAAACATCACTTTTTGATTTAAATAAATAGACCTAAGTAATCCGAGAATATTAATCAACAAACGTAAGAAAGTATTTAAATCCAGATAAAGAAACAGTAAGGGCAAGACCCCACACATCAGAATGAACAACATCAAAAAAGGATTCACACTTATAAAAACTAACTGGATAAGAACTTCGACAATGTTTTGCATACTCGCAAGGTGTGCAATGAAAGACCGAACTACAACTAAAAAATAACTGCGGAAACAATCTTTTAAAGTAGAGAGAGAAGAGTGGCCCGAACAATTGTGCCACTGGGATAGCTGTAGAGAGCTGGTACTACTATCCTTTATTGCTATAGTAGGAAGCTGTTTAACTGGTAATGCTAAATGAGAAGGAACATCCAAGATGTAGAAACCATTGTCCTCATGCCCCCTACTAATCATCCTCCTCGAATCTAAGTCCTGAAATACATAATGAGAGGGAAAAAAGGTTATATTACAATTTAACGACTTTGTCAGATGACTTACAAATAACAAGTTTAAAGTAAACTTTGGGACATGGAGGACAAAGGATAGAGGTAGGGAAGGGGGTGACAGGAATACTCCCCTTGCCTGCAATAAAAGAATAAGACCCATCTGCAATGCGTACCTTATCCTTCTCAAAACAAATAGAATACGAAGAAAAAAGTGTAGACATACTAGTCATATGGTCAGATGCTCCTGAATCAATGATCCAGGAGTGACCAGGAGTAGAGACACTAGCACTGAACGCAGAAGCAGAGGTACTTGATTGTGCAAAAGAAGTCTGAGGAGATGAAGTAGATAAATTCAAACTAGACATAAAGCATCGCAGAGCCTCAATCTCGTCACGAGTGAAGGAACTAGTAGTAGGATCAGATGAAGTAGCTGGTGTAACATCAGATGAATTAGATATCACAGAATTGGCACTTGGGCGGCTACCACCACTAATGAACTGAGAACTACCACGCCCCCCAAAAAATGAACCACGTTGGGGAGGACAACTTTGAAACTCCTAATGACAACCATGTAAGTCCCAACAGGTGTCCATTGTATGTCTGAAATGGCCACAATGCTCACATTTAAGATTATCTTTGTCATCACCTAATAAACTACCTCTACCACCACCCCCACGACCACAGAAACCTCCACGATCACCACACTGAGTGGAAAAGATAAAAACTAATTTTTATGTAGAAAGAGGTGGTGGAGGACTCAACGTGGCATGCTGACGGTCCTCCTCTTCTTGCACATACGAGTAAACTTCACTAAGCAATGGAAAGGGATCCTTTCCAAAGATCTGGATGCGGATACCATCATATTCAGAGTTCAGCCCGGCCAAGAAATCAAACACTTTGCTTTCTTCAACTTCCTTGTAATATTGAACAACATCCTCTGAGCACTTGGGACGATAAATCTTGTAATAATCAATCTTTTGCCACATCCCTTTGAGTGTAAAATAGTAAGACAAGAGAGATTTATCACCCTAGCAAAAATGGGACACCTTTTGGCGCAAATCATACATCCTGGCCTTATCCCCTTTCTTGGAATAGGTCTGAATCATAGTCCCAAATATCTTTAGCAGTTGGTAAATATATGAAGGTATTAGAAATTTTAGGCATCATAGAGTGGAGCAACCATGACATAACTATGGCATTCTCAACCTCCCACTTAAGAAATATAGCATATTTCGGATCTGGAACCTTTGTTGCACCTATCAGATATTCGAGTTTCCCTTTACCTGTAATGTAGATCTGGGCTTAAAGAAACCAAGGGAGAAAATTACTTCCATCAAATCGAATTGTTGAAATGAGTGAATTATGATTTTCGTTCCCCACTTTAACACCTCTAGAGAGGGTTGATGTAACATCACTAGTTTCCGACATATTCAAATCCTCGACCACAGGGTATTACGAATCACCAAGTGTTGTAATTCAAATCAAATCTGCCCCCACCACTCCAACAAGACCCTTACTGGTCTATGTGCACAAACAACTACCACACAACGATAGGTATACACTGCCTGTAGATTCAATCCAACACACACACAGCCTGTAGTGTTATGCACCACCAAATACAGGTCTGGACAGACTTCAATAGTAAGCCTGGAAGCTTGAATCAGAGCCAGACCACTTCAAAGCGTGAACAAGACATCCGATACACTTTAAGAAGCATCATGAACCTTCAAATTAATATTCACCACGATCGGAGAGGAATTACTATTTTTCGGAATTAAAAAATAGCCAAAAAATGCCAAAAATATCACTAGGCATTAACACAGGGGGGACGAAATTATTCACCGACACTTCGATTCTCCATCAAATCAAGTCAAACAAATTTTGAAAGATTCCTAGCAAAAAAATGACCCACTTACTTGTGATCAGGCTCTGGAAAAACCCCCAGGTTGATCAGATCGAGAACTTTTCTCAAATCTGAATTTTTTCATTTTTTTTTAAACAAAAAAAAACAATTTTTTGATCATAAAAAATTTATGGAAAAATGACCAAAAACCTTGTTAAATCATCACGTACCAAACCCCTAACTTTTCAAGACTAATCGTTGTACGGATCTGTATGAACCTACTACCGTCAACAGTGTTCTTCGCTGCTCTTTGTTGTCGATCAATTCCTTATTGAATCTCTTGGCTCTGATACCAAGTTAAAGTGTTTAGATGAAAGAAAAATAAAAAAATAATAATAGAGAAGAAGAAAGCGTAGGGGAAGAGAGTAGATTCTTCACCCATACGTAGGCCTTTTATTATATACTATAGTATTTACAAAAATACCCTTATACCTTGTACATACGTCTACAGGTTTGCTCCCCCTTTTAGTTGCACCTTCTCACTTTTTCTCACTCGTACATTCATTAGTCATTGTCACATAGGACCAAATGATCACAATCAACTTTCCTTCATCTTAACACCTTTTTATTTTTATTTTTTATTGCTAAGAGAAAAATTCATTGAAAAAAAGGGGATAAGATATCCCCCAAAAGGAGCCAACCCCCAACAGGGAAAGACCAATTACAAGAGAATGAACCCCCAATCAGAAACCAAAAATGAAACCCATCCCTAAACTTTCTAAAAACACCGATAGAAAGAAAGGCATAACTTTCAAAGCATCTTTGGCTTCTTTCCAACCAAAGAGTCCAACAAACCGACAAAAGGATTAGTGCTACCCCTCCGTTACCACAAATGCATTTATTTCTACTTCTATCTTTTGGTCTTGCCACACATCCATCTCAACATCCTCATTTCAGTGGCACTCATTCTATGTAAGGGTTGTTTCTTGACAACACAACATGCGGTTCAACAAAGAATGGCTAGTCTTATTGCCGTATTATAAATTTTCATTTCAATTATAATGGAATTTGTCTATAACACAAAGCTTAAGACGCATCTCTCCACTTCATCTACACTGATCTTATTCTATGAGCAACATTCTCTTCAATCTCCCCCTTTTTATGAATGATTGAACCGAGATAACAAAATGGTCATTTTGTGCTGTCTTGGTTATCAGTCTTAATTACTTCCTCATTTCTACTCCTAAAATTCTGTTGCATACATGTCATTTTAATCTGACTTATCTTAGAACATTTTGATTCTATGACATCCCTACATTATTCTTGTAAGCACATAAAATTTGCACAAACTGTAAATAAGGGCCTACACCCTCACAAATCTACAAAAAAAAATCCTCAAAGTTACACATGGATCTCAACTCTATAAATTAGACCCAACTAAAGGGACAGACTCATTGGGCCAAGGTTTGGGTTTGCAAACTTTAACTCATAAATCACTCAGCCCACATGTTCAACACATTAATAGGCCCAAAGTCCAAGACAGCCTATGTGAGCTCCACATGAAAGAATATCTACCAAATTGATTTTCTAAGACAAAAAAAGGAAGATATGCTAATAAAGGAATATAAAAATTCTTTAAATTTTATTCTCTCCAAATAGAGAAACTACAACCAAATTCAAGACCAAGAAGGTAAATAAATCTAATCAATACCTAATCAAGGGTATGGATGAAGCACACCTCAAAAGTCTTTAAATACTCTCTCATACAACAAATGGGAGACTTTTTCTGAAGACTCAAAGCAGGGAGAAAGCTCCAAAGTTTCAGAGCATCTCAAAGGCCTTTCACTTGCCTGAAACACCATGGCATTATTTTCGTTCTCTCCATCAACTACAGTTCGTTGCTTGAGAGAAGAAAACATCTTGCGGTTTCAAAAATATGCTACACATGGCCCTGAGTGCCAAATTATGGTGGATTTTTCATTGCCGATAAAGCTTGAATCCTAGATTGAATCAAAAGCTACACCAACACATCTGAAGAAGAGAAATACGCCATCAAACCCTCATCTTCAACGTTGATTGTTAATTAGAGGTTTATGCTCGTGTAAAGGGTGTAACCAAAGAAAGTTATTTCCATATTTGTAATTTGCTTTCATTTTTCATGTTTACTCCAAGCACGAAAGTTATGTCGACAGATTTTTGGCACGCCCAATGGGATACTCTCCTTTCATCTTTCAATTGAATTAACAACACATCACAAATCCATGATGACATCCAAGAAGACCGTTGTTGCTACTGCCAAAGTTGTTATCCTAAGAGGCAAAAAAAATACTTCATCATTAACCGTGAACACCTTGCAATGCGTGCTGCGACAAAGTTGGGGAGCTCTCACTTGGTAGGGCCTCTAGTCCATCATTCTAAAAGATGCTCCTCAAAAGTCATGGCACCAATTGAAAGGCCTAGACGAAGGGCCTCCTCAAAGAAGAATGACCTACTTCGAGATCCAGATCACCATTTGTGACTTACCCTTCGCAAGGACAAAGCTCCTTAAGATCTCATAGTAGAGATTATTCTCAGTTTCAGCCCTATTCCTCAATCAGACATGCGATGGTGACAGAGATTACCACTTTAGAAGAACAACTGACACGAATGGTTGAAGTTGTGGAAAACTAACCAAGACGATCAAAGAAAAGGATCTTCAAATTGATAGTTTGATGAATCAATTGGAACAACATAACCAACATGCAAAGTCAATTGTCAACCCTTCACATCCACCATGTTTCACTCCACAAAGGAACCTAGGTAATCAGGAGTGGGAACACACCACCCCATGCCAGAATACTTGAGGGATGCAACAAACCCCTATTGCATCCTTCTCCGTCCAACAACATTAAAGCATGATTGCAGACATCATTCGAGCTCAGTATAAAGAATCTATTTGGTAGATATTCCTTCATGCAAGGCCCACATAGGCTTTGTCTTGGACTTTGAGTCTATTAATGGGTTGAGTGGTTTATGGGTTAAAGTTTACAAACTCAAACCTTGGCCTAATTGGTCTGTCCTTTTAGTTGGGCCTAATTTGCGTATTTGAAACTCATGTGTAACTTTAAAGATTTTTTTTTTTTTTTTTTTTTTGTAGATTTGTGAGGGTGGAAGCCCTTATTTACAGTTTGTGCAAATTTTATGTGCTTACAATTCTACCTAAGGTCCTAAGCATTTATCCCCTCTCTAATTTTGTCAATTAGAATAATATCATTAGCAAATAGCATACACCATGGGACCTCCTCCTTTATATGCCTAGTCAACAAGATATGGACTCAATGTTGAACCCTAGTGTAAACCAATATATCACATACTAGTTCATCCCCCCCTCCCCCTAGTTGTCCTAACACTCATTATAGTTCCATCATACACTTCCTTAACTAAGCCAATATATCTACTTGAAACTCCTTTCTTTTCCAATACCCACCAAATGATCCATCTAGGTGCACTATCATATGCTTCCTCTAAGTCGAGAAAGACAATGTGAAGATCTTTATTCTTTTCTCTAAATTTTTCGATCAATCGCTCAAGAAAGAAAATAACTTCAGTTGTCAATCAAGACATATATCCAAACTAATTTTTGATACTCTAGTTCATGTCTTAGATATTTTATTAAGCAGACAATGGATTTGATAGTTTATGAATGCAACTAAGAAACTGAATATGGTTCACTCAATGCAATACGCATAACTTTTAGCCCATGGGAGTGACAAAGGGAAAATGGCAAGAAGTATGTCCCATATCCAAACCCCTAATTCATAGCAGCAAGTTTCGTCGAATTGTGCCACTAAGCAGGAGTTCTCCCCATGCTTCTTTCTCTTCATCACTATGGCAAACATCTTGACGAACTTGCAGTGTTGTGTCATTTATAACCATCTCTTTTCATCCCACTTGGTTATAAAAGCCACAACATATAGAGGCTTTGTATACTCATGCATTAATTCTACCAAATTCATTTATCTTTATTTCTCTCAATTCGGTTATACCACATACACAAATCATAAGATTCACTTTCCTCTTTGTGCATTAAGAGCTCAACTTGCAACTACAAGACATTCTCTAATCTCTACAACTCAACTCACTTAAATTCAGATTACCTTCCACTCATACGCATAAGCTTGATACCCTACTATAAGACAATCCCACACCATCATCGTCTAAAACACTAAACAACCATCATCTGTGTGATTGCATGCAATTGGAGAGCTGATTGTAGTTGAAAGTTAAAAACAGGAATTAATTGAAAGATTATACACGATGTTTGGCAAATAGATCTGCTCATCATGTCTATGAACCATCAAAGAAAATTCCAACCATAAAAGGAAACTCTATAAATGGGTACATGGTGTAAATTGTAGCAAGTTGCACATTAATTTCTGTATGCCAGCTGTGATTCATTCATATGTTATTAATTCTCCATGGAATCTAAATCTATGCATGAATTAAAGATGATTAGAACCTTAGATCTAAAGAAGACAACATTCATTGTCTGCTGCCAAAGAGTTTTACAATTTTTGCCTACAAATGCCAGGAAAACTGATACTTTACTTGCAAAGAAAGGAAATTCAAAATAAAC
>JAOXJP010231435.1:0-10629 GCA_025762735.1 Platanus orientalis | reverse complement strand
TCCCTAAACCACTATATAGTCTGTTTAAACATGTGAAAGGATAATTTTACCCTTATGGGGATAAAATTACAATTTTACCCTTTTAATACAAAGTGAGGCATTATATGGCCACTAACAAACTGACATTCAAAGTTCTAATGAATTCCTAGGGTTCAGTTGAGTACCTAGCACTTGGCCCAATTGTGTAGCTCATTTTGTAGTAATTGGGGGAAACTGAGTAGATTGATTTTTCAGATGCCCTTTTTCATTAGAGGTTTTGTGAAGGCCTCACAAATTTGGAGGGATGGACACTAACTTATTAGGGTTTGGAGGTTCGAAGAACATTCTAGCTCCGTACAGGTGAAATGTTGTCTTAACTAATTTTTAACCCCTTAGGAAAGATTTGAAATATTAAAAGGATTTGAGATTTTAGATTTCCAAGTTTGGTGAAACATATTTTGAAGATATGGCTTGAGCGGAGAGATAGGCACCGGTCTTGCTGAATTCGGAGGTCAGACATTTCTTTGAGAACTTTCTGAAGGTCATTTTCTAGCCATAGTTTATTGGAGATTAGAGAGTTGGGCTTATCAAGCTCAGAAAAAACCTATTATGTTATAAGTTGCTCAAAGGGGAAAGAGATAGGGGTGCACAAGATATAACAAGACACCATTGGAGTAACGGGAGAAGTTCTGGGGATCTTCTGAGGGTCCAGGGGTAAATTCTAAAGGAAAAAAAAGGGTAAAATGGTGATTTTTTTGCCTAAGGGAAAAATGGTAAAAATGAAAACTCTTTGCCAGTGATGCTTCATGGTGAGAAGGCTTATGTAGGCTAGAGAATTTGGATCAAAATGTGTGATAACAATAATTCTGGGCCTTTCAAGGAAAAAGGGTAAAATGGTAATTTTTCCACCTATGATGCTTCACTAGAGGAAGGCTTATGGAGGCTAGCGAAATTGAAGACAGTGCAATTAGAGACTTAAAATGTGGACCCTCATAATCTCATTAAAGCTTTTTAGAAAATTAGGGTTTGACCTAGCTAACTTTTAGATAAAGTTTAGACATTGACATTACTCTTTGCAACTGGAGTATGTTTGAATATCTAAGGTTCTAGGGTGTATGAAATCTGGCCATATCCCTTGCTATAATGAATCCATCTAATTCCATTAATTAGTCTGAGTTAAAATTTGGGTGCTAACAGTATTCACATGTGGGATTTGAGTCCATTGGTGATTTTGATAACCTATACATTTTGATTCCATCCATATTTACATTTAGCATTTAAAAGAACATCATCATTGGACTTCTACATGCATTTTAAAGCATTTGAGGTACCTTATGTTATCCTTGGTTGCATTTGGCATGAAAATGTCTTACAACCTGTAGATTTCTATTTGTTTGTAGATTTGAACCAAACAACCTCATTTGCATCTTGGTTTTAGCTTGGTACATGAGAATGACATCTTTGTATTTGGATTCTTTATGAGTTTGGACACACGGATAACTTTTGTATACCATACTTATGAAGTAGTTACATTACTTTACATAAGCTTGAATTTGAGATATTATTTTGCACATGTGGATTTAATTTGATACCCTTATTCTAGGAAAATGATGTGAGAACTACCATTTGTTCTAAGAAAATGATGTGGGAACTACCCTTATTCTAGGGGAACAATGTAAGAACTATCTTGGTTTGAGGAAATTATGTGGGACAAACTCTTGATGCCCTAGGAGATTAGTCTTTATGACCCTTTTAGGTACCCAATCACTGGGTCTCGTCAATACGTGATGACAACCCTAGTGGCCCAATACTACTTATGATTTGATTTATTGGAGACCCTTCATTTGGGTTCTATGTTCTTAAATTTGATGTGTTTGAGACACTCTACTTAGGTTATATGCATTCATTCATTTTTGGTTTTGTTGGAGACCCTCCATTTTGGTTACTGGCATCCAGATTTAGTTTCATCAGAGCCCTTATGAGTTAGTACATGCACTGTTTGGTTGCTTTGGAACTCTTATGATAATATCAATATCTTAGTCTTATATTGGATCATAGTAAGGATATTTGTATAGAACTCTTGTTACACATGCATACACATTTGGCATCCTTACTCTATTCTAATTCATCCATATCTATTATTGTGTTTGTTTTGGCCTTATTTCCTTCTATTGTATATTTGGTATGTCTTCTCATTGAGCCTATCAAGCTCACCCCAATTGGCACCACCCTACAAATCAAAGTGATGAAAATAGAGATGATTCATGAGTCACATGGGATGCGGGAAGAGAGTCATTGGGTGTGTGGACCATATTTCGCATTCCATTTCTTATTTCAATTTATGGATTAGAAATGCATTTTGTATCAGATGAGTGATGAATAAACCTTTAAGGACGAGTATTATTTCTATATGGTTGGCTTATGGAAGCCTTTATTTTGATTAGTGAACATATGGATATTACTAGTTAGCATTGTTATGGATGTGATTATTTTTCGCTGCATTTTGGTTTAGTTTGTTGGTATCATTATCTATTTCGCTGCACTTTGATAAGGAAGAAAGGTAAGCGAATGAGCAATTCCACTGTTATATATATGATTATGAATGGTTTGTATGAGTTACATTTATTATTCTTTTGCGATATGTGTTTGATTTACATTGGATATAATGTATTAAAAGAAACGAGAAAATTTTATAGTGGATGTTGGATAAGTGTCGCACTCTAAAAATGGTATCTTCCCACTATGAGATACGAGTTTGAAGTGTGTCATCCAGTGTCACAGATGCGGATTCAACTCCGAATTCAACCCACAGATCCGGATCTTGACAAAGTTGGTATCAGAGCCATAGGTTTTATAGATCCTTTAGACAATCTGAGTTATTTTGGAGTTAATGATTGAATTTTGGATAAGTTAGCAAAAAACTTTTAGGTTTGATTGAATATTCATGCTTGATGTTTATGATTAGTGGATTTCAAGTACCTTTGAGATAAGTTGAGGATAATAGATGTAAGATTCTAAGACTCTTGTTTGGTTTACTTTTAGAAGGATGAGATACCACCATGAAAAAAGCACTCGATCAGATTCTTCCATCACTATGCAACCAAATGATGATGTCTTAGTTGGAGTTTTAGTAACTGTTCAAGAGATGGCCAGAGTGGTCAGAGAGCATGTCACTCAAGACAGATAGTCCTAAGAGGGGATGGTAAGAGATGACAGTGATGCCTATGAGTTGTTTCATTGCATGGGATTGATGGAGTTCATGGGGACCTCGAACCATATGGAGGCTGAGAATTAGTTGATGCAGTTGGAAAATATTTTTGTTGTCATAGGGTGCTTTGAGTAGCAAAAGGTGCCCCTTGCCACATTTGTATTAAAGGGCAAGGCGGAATATTAGTGGAGAACAACACATGATTCATGGAGCTACAGAGAAAACTTTCACTATCAGTAATAAAACTTGTCCAAAGATGATTTACAATTTTCAAAACCTTTCTCACATTGCATGTAACCCTAGAACAAAACATTTAAAAATTTTCATAGTCGGGTTTTTCTTCAAGTTGTATCTAGGTTAGATTTCAGGTTGAATTATTGATGTTAACCCAACAAATCAAACTTCTCACATTACAATCTCCCATTTAAAGTTTGATATATTGTTGCATCTACTATGTTTGTGAACATTATTCTTTCCATGATGTGATTCCTTTCTCTTGTGGCTTAATTACTCCTTCTTCATGCCTGAAGATCAACTAAAGTTTTTCATAGCTCTAGTTTCAATATCGTAACTACCTTAGTGAACATATCTGTAGGATTGTCATCCATATGGATCTTTTCCAATCTCAACACTTTTCTTCTAGAATGGAACGTATGAAATGATGCTTCTGTCAATGTGTTTGGTCCTTACATGGAATGCTGAATTCTTTATAATATGAATAACACTATGACTATTATTATGTGACTTTCTATTTTTCTGTTTCTTTCCCAACTCTTCCATTAGGTTCTGCATACAAACCATTTCCTTGCTTGCCTCCATGGATGCAATATAGTCTACTTTAGTACTTGAAATTGCCACTATCTTCTGTAACTATGACATCCAACTAATAGCTGTAGAACCCAAGGTAAAGACATACCCTGTAGTACTTCTTCATTTGTCAAAATCTCTTGATAAATACAAATCCACATAACCTTATAGGTTAAGTCCAAACCCTCCAAAAATCATTGCATCTTTAGAAGTTCCTCTTAAGTACCTCAGAATCCACTTTATAACCTCACAATGCATCTTTCCTAGTTTGCTTAGAAACCTGCTAACTACTCCCATTGCATGGGAAATGTCTAGCCTCATGCTACCTAGCATACATCGAACTATCTATTACTAATGCATAGGATAGCTTGGACATGTAATTTATCTATTCATGGGATTTTAGAGAATATTCCCAAGAGAGTTTGAAATGCCCCACCAATGGGATATTGATTAACTTGACACTTTTCATGTTGAATCTTCTTAGGACTTTTTCAATGTAGTCCTCTTGAGATAACATCAACACATGGTTCTTCTTGTCTCTTGTAATTCTCATTCCAAGAATATGCTTTGTTACATCCAAGTTCTTCATCTCAAACTCCCTTGACAACATATCCTTGAGATTATTTATCTCGTACATGCTTGATCTTGCAACAAGCATGTCATCAACATAAAATCAATATAATGTAATTGTTGTCAAACCTCTTGATATAGTAGCAATGATCCACATGACATCTCCTAAAGCCATTTACTGTCATGAAGTTATCAAACTTCAAATACCATTGCCTTGGTGCTTGCTTCAACTCGTATAAGCTCCTTTTTAGCCTACACACCATTTTCTCCTTCCTTTTAATGGTGTAGCCTTGTGACTGCTCCATGTAGATTTCCTCATCCAAATCATGATGGAGGAATGCAGTTTTCATGTTAAGCTACTCAAGATGTAAATCTCATGTTGCAACTATGTTCAATACTGCCCTAATAATTGTCATCTTCACAATTGGAGAAAATAATTAAGATAGTCTATTCTTCTTCTTTGCTGACATCCTTTAACCACCAACCTGGCCTTATATCTTTTGGTCTCATCACTCTTATCCTTCAACCTGAAAACTCATTTGTTGCTTAGTGCCTTTTTTCCATCTAGTAGTGAAACTAACTCCCATGTTTGATTCGATAATAGAGACGTCATCTCTTTATCCATTGCATACTCCCACTCAGTTTGAGAATCCACCTCCAATGCTTCTTTATAGTATTTTGGCTCACCACCATCTATTAACAACAAATAATATTGAGAAGAAGAGTATCGTTGTGTTGGTTTAGGTATCTTGGGTGACATTCTTACTTCTAGAGTAAGTGTTTGAGGTTGTATTTGTTGATCCCCATGTCCTTTTGTATTTGGTGCTTCATTCTCATTCATACCATGCACATCATCATCAAAAATCTCCTCAAACTCCATAAACTCTTTCTATTTACGTAAAACAATAGCCTTATCCTTGTACAAGACTTTTTCATTGAATACAACATTTTTACTCCTTATTACTTTCTGATTTTCATCATCCCAACACTAGTAACCAAATTATTCTGACCTATATCCAATGAAAACACACCTTTTAGATTTCGGATCTAGTTTTTCTTGCTAATCTGCATCAACATGTAAATAAGAAATACAACTAAACACTCTTAGGTGTTCAAGATTCATCTACTTTCCTGTCCGTCTTCTAGGAGTCCACCATCAAAAGGTATTGAAGGTCCCTGATTCAATAAATATGTTGTTGTGCTGATATCATCTTTTCAAAATTGTTTAGATAAATTTACATGTAATCTCATGCGCCTAGCCATTTTTACAATAGTCCGGTTTATTCACTCTACCACGTCATTCTGGTATGGTGTATTAGGGATTATTTTCTCTCTCCTAATGTCATTCTCTATACAGTACTTTTCAAATTCTTTGCTACAGTATTCACCTCCATTGTCTGACCTAAGGCACTTCAGCTTACAACATGTTTCATTCTCAACAACAACTTTCCACTTCTTGAAGGTCTCAAACACGTCAGACTTATGTTTAAGGAAGTAAACCCACAATTTCTTAGTCAAATCAATAATAAAGGTAACAAAATAATGTAAGCCACTAATAGAAGATACCTAAGTTAGCCCCCATAAGTCAGTGTAAACCAGTTCCAGCCACTCCTTCTTGATTGTGCTTACACCCTTAGTGAAGATAACTTTCTTTTATTTTTTTTATAAACGTAGTCTTCGTAAAACTCCAAGTCTAATGCCTTTAAACCTAGAAGTTTCCCTCTTAAGTGGAGAATCTTCATTCCTTTTTTGCTCAAGTATCCCAACCTGTAGTGCCAAATGTCTGAATCTACACCCTTAGCTATAACTGAAATAAAGGTTCTTGTATTTCCCATCAGGTAAAGTGTCCATTTTTTTTCCCTGAGCTACAACCAAGGTACCCTTTGTGATTTTCCATGAATCTCTTATAAAAGCCATGTTGTAACATGAACTTGTGAGTTGGCCTACTAAAATCAAAATTATTTTTAGATATAGCACATGACATACATTATTCAACATCCATGTACCCCCATTTTTCAAACTAATCAGAACATCTCCCTTGTTCACTATATTGCAAACTTTACCATCTCCCAGAAACACCTTTCCAAAATCACCATGCATATAGTTCTTGAGATGTTCTTTGTTAAATGTGACGTGGAAGGATGCTCCTGAGTCAATCACCCATGACTCTAACTTATTGTCCAAGGCTAGAAATAATGCATCTTCAACTACTTCTTCGACAATATTTGAGGAAGCCTTGTTGTCCTTGTTGTTGGCACCATGCTTATTTCTCTTAGAACCCCTACAATCCTTTTTCAAGTGTCATTTCTTCCCACAATTCCAACATTCCACCTTAGGTTTTCTAGATCTTATTTCCACTTAACATAGATCTACCTTGATCCTGATTCCTACCAATTGTTCTTCCTTTTCCTTCCATATTCAAAGCACTACCTGAAGTTTCTCCTAAGGATGTAGATTTATTATAGACTTCTTCACTAAGAATTACATTTATCACGTCATTATACTTCATGGGGTTAGATCTCGAGGAATTATTGACTATCATTACCAAACCATCCTGACTATCTAGTAAAGATGAGAGAATCAACAAGGCCCTAACCTCACTATCAAAATTGATTCCAACCGAGGTTAATTGGTTGGTAACTATATTGAACTCGTTCAAGTGTTCAACCACAGTTCTACCTTCCACCATTTCATATTAAATAGTCTCTTCATCAAAAATATTTTGGTGGAAGCCGATGGTTTTTTATACATTCGACAAAGGGCTGACATCAAGTCTTCTGTTGTTTTCTCATTAGAAATATTAAAAGGTACTGACGAAGATAATGAAAGATGAATCATACCTAAAGCTTTGTGATCCAGTACTTCTCAGTCTGCATTTGTCATTGTCGCTGGCTTTTCGTTCTTTCCTCCAAGGGGTTGATGGAGATAATCATCTATCTGCATCTTCCAGAAATCGAAGTTCATAATGTTAAATTTTTCAATATTGAACCGTGAAGTTTCCTCTACCATTGTTGTTGCCATCATTGCTCTCACTCGAACCAAACCTCACTTTGATACCAGTTATTAGGATTGTCTTATCTTCCTCATCATAGAAGAAACAGGACGCATAAATCAACAAGCAAAACGAAGAACAAAATCATGCATAACACAAGATTTATGTGGAAAACCACAATTTGGTGAAAAACCATAGAGCCGTAGAGAAAACTTTCAATATCTGAAAACTCGTCAAAGACGATTTATAATTTTCAGAACCTCTCCCTCTTCGCACGTAACCCTAGAACAAACATATATATACCCCCAAAATTATAATACATATGCGGATATGGTTTGGATCCGATCCAATACATAAAAAATGAAAAATGGGTCAAATTTTTTTCCCATATTTGGGTTTTCCTTTGGGTTGTATCCGGGTCAAATTTCAGGGTGAAAATCCTAATGCTAACCCAAATCAAACTTCACACATTACAATATGTTCGAATCAGTGTTTGGGGTCACATTAAAAAAGACTATACTATGATTTTGTGCATACGTGGCACTAACACGCCCAATACAATCAACCGACTGAGATTTTTAGTCAACAGATATATTGTAAGGCAACTAGTTGGGGAAGGTTAAAGAAAGAAGCAAAGGAACAAAGTGATATACATGGAAAAACCCCAAAGGGAAAAAACCATGGAAAAAGAGAGGAGATTCTTATTCATTGTATCTAAATGGAGATTACATCACTTATATATAAAGTTACAATGAGAAGAGATGTCAATAACAGGGCACCTCATTTTAGTAATCTCTTGGATAAGAAAGTCCAATGAGGAAACATAATCAATCATATCAACCTATGAATAGTAAGGAATTCTCCCAAATCATATCAACATAAGAATAGCAAGAAATCCTCCCAAAACATATCAACATATGAATAGTAAGAAATCATCCCAAAATCTCTCTTCCACCAACACTCTGCCTCAAGTTGATGTGAAGATATCGATAGAGCCCAACTTGGACAATATCTCTTGAAACTTGGCAGTAGGTAGCCCCTTAGTGAAAATATCTACCAGTTGTTGAGCATTGTGAACAAAAGGAATACAAATAACTTTGGCTTGTAAGTTTTCTCGAACAAAATGACAATCTACCTTAATATGCTTAGCCCACTTGCGATAGATTGGATTAGAAGCAATGTGTATTATAGCCTAATTATCACAAAACATTTCCATTGGTTGGGAAGAACCAAAACCCAAATCTTATAATAAAGTTCGAAGCCAAATTACTTCACTAGTGGTTGAAGCCATTGCTCTATATTCCGCTTCTGCACTCAATCATGCAACAACACTCTGTTTCTTACTTTTCCATGTTACAAGGTTACCTCCAACAAAGGTACAATACCCTATTGTAGATCTATGATCAAGTGGAAACCCAGCCCAATCAGCATCAGTGTAGGCAATAATGAAATTGTGTCCATTCTTACGCATCCATATACCTTTTCCTGGTGAACCTTTAAATACTGTAAAGTTTTGTTGACGGTATTCATGTGATGAACTCTTGGTGCATGCATAAATCTACTAACCAAATTAACTGCATATGAGATATCAGGCCGAGTAATGGTTAAATAAATTAGTCTTCGAACTAGTCTTTGAAAATGACCAATATCAGAGAATAACTCACCATCATTACCAAGCTTACCACCACTATCAGTAGGCGTGTCTGTAGACCGTACTCCCAATTTTTCAGTTTCCTATAACAAGTCTAAAACATACTTTCTTTAATTAAGAAATATGCCCTTTTTTCAATAGGCAATTTCTAATCCAAGAAAATACTTTAAAATTCTCAAGTCTTTGATAGCAAATCAATTGTGTAAACAAGTCTTTGTAAAGAATATGTATTGTCAATCCCATGGTCAAAACAAGTGAGTTGTATTGTAATGTGTCAAGTCCAAGATAGTGTTCCAAGCTCAAAAGAAAGAAGACAAAGAGGGACTAAAATACCTACAAGACCAAGACAAATGATAAGTCAAGAAAGTGAAGAACAAGACCATGACTCAAAATGAAGACTCATTTCAAAGATACCAAAGTTAAAGACTGACAAAGTAAATTTGAAGGGATGCTCATGACAAGCACAACCTCGAAAAATACTCACACTTTGCACAATGCACTAAAATAATTGAAAGTAAACCTAAGATGGGGTGTGAGGTAGTAAAAAAGGTCTTAATGCATTGGTGTTGGTCCCAAAAACATTGGGAGAGAAAGAACTAAACAAAAAAGAGGATGACAGAAAAATTCAGCAAAACAAACCTCGTGATCGATCACAGTTGATCAATCACACTTTTTTCGTGATCGATAACAAGTGAAATTTCAGGACAATTTCATATTTCCCGAGAGTTGTGATCCTTGAGCCTAATCGATCGCACTTTCATGATCAATCAGGAAAAAAGTGTGATCGATCACGGCCGTAAATCTCATAAAAATCATATCCAAATTTGGAGATTCCAATCTGAGATTTCTCAATACTTGTCTGTTAGAAAATGTTCTAATCCTACTGACTAAGGCTAGGCTTAGCTTTATAAAAGGGAAATAATACCCTAGGTTCAAAAGAGACATCTACAAAAGAGAAAAATTTAGTCTAAGAAGTGCAACTAGTTTGAAAACCGGAAAGCCTAAGGCTCCACTATTGAATGATCTTGTACTACTAAAAATCATTATGTGTGATCTCCCTCCACGTTTTCTACATTAAATATCGGGAGAATAATATTGGTTATCTATTGAAAGGAAATCGGAGAATCACAAGGCATCAAAAGCAATCTCTATTGTATTTCAAACTATGGAAGAAAAGGCACATCAACTCATAAGAATGAGCATCCACAACTGGTACATCTTGTAATATCAACCTATATGAGGTAAATCTATATTTATTCAATCATTCATTGTTTAAGTCCCTTCCACCGAAGACACCAAGAGGAGTATTGCACTCTTCGGAGACATAGAGTGTAGGTTAAGTCCCTTCCGTCGGAGACACTGAAAGGAGTATTGCACTCTTCGAAGAAATAGAGTGTAGGTAAAACTTGCTTAGCAAGTAGA
>JAOXJP010231434.1:0-10630 GCA_025762735.1 Platanus orientalis | reverse complement strand
TTAATATATATATATATATATATATATATATATATATATATATATATATATATATATATATATATATGGAATTTTCCCAATGAGGTAAAATTAATTAATGGCCAATTCGGGTTTTTAAGGATTAAAATTGGAAAGAATGAGATAGTTAAAAGTTAATAATTTAAAATTTTCCTTTTGTACCCCTAACCCATGAATCTCTCTCTATCCTATTCTCTCTCCCATTCCATCTCTATTCTCTTTCTTATTATATCTTTACTAATTTAGTAATTGTTCTCTATCTCTGAGCACTACTTTATGTTTCCTTCTCAACCTATTTCTTCTTCTTATTTTGGAGAACCTGTATAGAAACTTAATAGACATTTTGGAGGTGAAGATGGGTTTTGAATCAGGTCTGTGATATGACCATCCAAAACTTTACCAATTTAGCAACTTGGCATCTTCAAGATTTATTTTGCATCAAGTGAGTATTGAAATAATGTTTTTAGAGCTTAATAAATGAAAAAATCATGCTGGTTTAACTTTTTGATGTGGTGCCATTGCCATGTTTTTTTTTTTTTTTTTGAAGGTGCTAATACCGTTGAAAACCTTTACATGTTGATTGTTAGAACTAGTCCAAGAATGCAATAACAAAAATATACGGGAATGGGATTTGGTTTCATATTTTATCATATAATTGATTTAGGGATAAAAAGTAATTAAACATCACTAAAAACTGAATTGGCCACTAATTAATTTTACCTCATTATTTGGCAATTTTGCCAAAATATTGAACTGATCTGGAACAAATCCCATCTATATATAATCCTTAATGAGCCGAGATTTTTTCATGTTGAGCCTTGTACAGCTCAGCATGGGCTCACTTAGCTAAACAAGCTCAATTGGAGGCTCAGACTTGGATCACGACAGACATAACTGGCCTAGCTCATTGATAGCACTATTCATAATTGTTAGACAAAGAAAGATTCTACCTTCGACCTCAACCTGATGTGTTGCACTCATGGAAAAAAAACAAAAAATTCAATGCCTAGAAATCACCACTTAAGGCTTCTTTTTAAGTATCAATTCACCACGGACTAGTCAAATTATATGGGGATTATTTTTTGATAAAATAATTTATCTACGGAATTTGTGGGAGTAAATGTATGCAACGTGACACAAAAAACATTCATGCATAATAAGCTTCCTTATGGGACAAGCACATGACAGACATCACACAGAAAAATTAACTAAAAGAAACACAAAGACAGAACAACAAGAAGGAAATTCTATAGTACCGTGTCTTTTTGGTAGTTAGAACCTGAGTGCATTTTGGGTGCCATACTAAGATGTTCTTTTTCGTTATGCTACTCTAGAATGCCAATGGATATAATGGATACAAAAATAATATAAAAACTATAATAAGCATCAAGGTTAGAAACATACATGTGATTTACAGATGTCAAGATCCAGTTTGGTATAGTTCCACTCAACCTGTTGCCACTTAAATAGCTAAAACCAAATGCAACAACATATTTTTGGTGTAATTTAGTACAGTATTTGGTGATATAACATCTTTTAGCTAAACTGTTTTGAATTTGATTTCTTACCTAAATAGAAACTGGTCTTCCCCTTCAGGATTGGGGATCCCTCCTTCCACCTCTTCACTGTTTGGGATCCCTCCTTCTAATTTGTTAAAACTTAGGTCTCTGGCCAAAATCACAATACAAAAATGACAAGCCTTTATTTTCATTGGTTATAGAAATTATTAAAGAAAAGTTCAATTATTATAATTTGTTGGTGCAGTCTATCGTTAAGGAGAACTGTGTTACTTCTATGTATCTAATTTTGTTATCCGTTTTGCATTTATATCTTGGCTGACAGAACCTAGTCCCAAGTTAGGTTGTAATTTTTTTTTGTTTTGTTAAATCCCAAGTTTGGTAGTATTGAAATCAATGATTATCATCATCCACAGACATAGTTACTAACTTGATAAAGCTAATTAATTAAAAATGTGTTTCATCTGTTCATCCTTTCTTTATTTTCATGTTGCTACCAACCCTATAGATTCACAACTTTCACAACAAACTAGCACCAAAATCTAGATAGTATTTTATAATAGCTGTGAATCATTAAACCCAATGTTTGGAGTGTAGATTCTATGAAGAGCTAATTTTGCTCATGCAAATTAAAGTTTATGACCCTTTAATTGAGCCTGGTTTGCCAGATATGTTAGATGATGTTAAGAAACCACAGTTTCTCTCCCCCCCCTCCCTTTTTTAATAATGCAAATCAATAGAACATAACCAAATGGATAGAAGGAAAGATATAAATTGCAAGACATAACAAAAGAAGTAACAACAGCAACACATCACAATGTTCCAAGATTTTTAACATGGAAACCTTTCAATGTGAAGGGAAAGCCATGAGACTTAAATTCAGTAAATCTTCCACCATATTAAAAGAGGAATACAACAGTCTCTAGTTTCAACTAGAAGTTTCCAACATCACATTCAAGGTGGATTACAACCCAAGGCGTCTAGAACCTCTATTTATACCTAAGGAATATAGGGTTAATCAAACTCCTCATAGAAAGTACACTTTTGTCCTCCCTTGCATGCACAAGAGTCTTTTTCTACGTCTAGATAGTTTGATGAATCCAATCCTGTTATGGTACTCCAATCTGTTCAATCGATTGAGATGATTTTCGATCAATCGAACAAGTCAGTTCAAGTTGATTGAGTCTGATCCTCTACTTCTCCTTGGTTTGGTGCATTAGGCTCCCCAACCAACAATCTCCTACTTGGAGCTTGATCACAACCTTCCTAGACGTTTACCTATTGCACCTTTGAAGAAACTCCTTTCCCTTGTGAAATTTTGTGGCTCAAATCCTTTGTCCTCACATTTGAAGACCAATTGAATCTTTGCACAACTTCAGTTTCTCTTTTTGTAACCACCTTGGTGAACATGTCTGCAGGATTTGTAGTTATGTAAATCTTCTCAAGCTTCAACACCTTGTTTTCTAAAGTGATCGTATGAAGTGATACCTTCTATCAATGTGCTTGGTTTTGGCATGAAAGACTGAATTCCTCGTAATATGAATGACATTCTAACTATCAGTGTAGAGTGTAACGTTTTATTTATTTTTTCACAACTCATTCATCAAGTTCTATAATCAAATCATCTCATTGCTAGCTTGTATAGCTACAATGTACTCTACTTCTATATTAGAAAGCATAATTATCTTTTGTAGTTGTGATACCCAACTTATTGTTATTTCCTAAGGTAAAGACATACTCCATTGTGCTTCTTCTTTTATCAAAGTCACTTGCTAAGTTTGAATCAACATAGTCATGTAATTTAATCTCTGACCCTCCAAAACATGATACCTTTTAAGTTTCGTAAGATTCACTTAACTACCTCCCAGTGCTTCTTCACACGTTTGCTAAAAAATCTACTCACAACTCCCACTGCTTGAGCAATATTTGGCTTTGTATTGACCATGGTATACATCAAACTACCAAAAATTGACACATATGGGACCTTGAACATATATTCTTTCTCCTATTGTGTCTTAGGAGAATCCTCTTTGGAGAGTTTGAAGTGATCAACCAGTGGGATACTCACTAGCTTGTCATTATGCATGTTGCCTATTGAACACCTTTTCAACATGTTCCGCCTAAGACAACTTCAATGTATCAGTTTTCCTGTCTCTAGCAATCCTCATATTGAGAATTTATTTTGCAACACCGAAAGTCTTCATCTCAAAGTCCTTTGACAATTTCTTCTTTAGATTATTTATCTCATGTATGTTTGATCCTACTAGTATATCATCTACATACAATAGTAGTATGATACAACCTTCATCAAAGCTCTTATAATAATAACAATGGTCTACATGGCATCTTCTAAAACCTTCATTTTACATAAACCTGTTAAATTTAATATATCACTATCTCGGTGTTTACTTCAAACCATATAAACTTCTTTCGAATTCACACACCATTTCCTTATGTCCTTCAATAGCATACTCTTATGGATGATGCATTTAGATGTCTTTTTTTCAAATCAACATAGAGAAACTTTGTTTTCACATCTAACTACTCAAGAGATAAGTCATCTACTACTATAATGCTTAACATTATTCTTATTGTGTTTATCTTGACCACATGAGAATATTTCAGAGAATCTATACCCTTCTTTTGTTGACATCCTTTCACCACCAGCCTAGCTTTGTAACTCTTACTCCCAACATATTTTTCCTTCAACTTATTAATCTACTTGTTATCTAAAGCCTTCTTTCATTGAGTTAGTGGAACTAAGTCCCATGTTTGGTTTGATATTAAGGATTTCATCTCCTCATCCGTAATATGCTCCTACTTAGTTCTAGTTTCCACCTAGAATGCTTCATCATCATTCAAGTTCACCACCATTTTTCAATAACAAGTAATACAATGAAGGAGAAAACCACTATGTTTATTTGGGTGTCCTTGAAGACCTTCTTGGTGCTAGAATAGGTGTATGAGATTCCACTCATTGATCTTCACTTGGAATTTGAATTTCATATACACTTTGGATGTCATTCTCTGAAATATCCTTTAACTCTATATACTCCTTTTTATTAGTCTGTACATTTTCCTTGTCCTTGAACATGACCCTTTCATTGAATACAATATTTCTACTTCTAAAGATTTTCTGATTTTCTTCATCTTAAAACTAATATCCAAACTCATTAGAACCACATCAAATGAAAATATATTTTCTAGATTTTACATCTAGAGATATAACCAAATACTCCTAAGTGTGACAGGTCTACCTTTTTTCTAGCCATGCTTTCTTTGACAATCTACTATCCAAAGGTATTGAAGGTCCATGATTCAACAAATATGCCATCATGTTCACTACATCCACCTAAAAATGTTTAGGAAATCTAGCATGTAGCCTCATGGTCCTGGTGCACTCTATAATTGTTATGTTCATGTGCTTTGCCACACCATTTTCTTGCGGTGTATTAGAAGTTGTCTTCTCTCATCTAGTCTAATTTGTAGTGCAATATTTTTCAAATTCCTTACTGCAATAATATTCATCCCCATTGTCAGACCTTAGGCATTTAAATCTTAAACCTATTTTATTTTCAACCAAAGCTCCCCACTTCTTAAAAACATCAAATACATCAAACTTGTGCTTTAGAAAATATACTCATAGTTTTCTAGTCGCATCATCAATAAAAACAATAAAGTAAAATGATTCACTAAGAGAAGATATTTGAGCTAACCTCTACATGTCAATATGAACTAGTTCTAACGTTTCAGACTTTGGCAACTTTACCTTTGTGAAGTTGACTTTCTTTTATTTTGCCATCATACAATCCTTTATCCTTCTTTGGCAAAGAATGAAATTACCTTTTTCATCAAATTTCTTTAAAGAGTTTTGACTGATGAAAGCCTTTATTACCATCAAGAATCAATCCAAAATTTTTAGAAAATAATCCTTTGAATAACAAAATATTTTTACTCACTAGTTTCTTCCTCTTTGTCTAAATATGAACCAGAAGCTCTGATATTATTTGTTTCCATTGCGAAAACATCCCCAATATTCCACGTGATGAGAATTGGGCCTAAACAACTCATAATCTATGCAATAAACAATAATATAATAGAAAAGAAATCATGAAACACATACGAGACAAGGATTTTTACGTGGTTCGGCCAAGATGCCTACATTCACCGGGGATCCAATATTCATTATATAAGAAAAGTCAAAGATGTACAAAGATCCCTTGCTTAAGCTCTCACCCTAAAACCCAAGCCCTTTATCATATTACATCCTTTTCCCTCACTTCTCTTAACCTTGTGAAAACTTCTTTTTTCACATTCTCCTACAATCTGGAGAACTTTGTTTTCTCAACTTGAAGAAACCCTTTAAAGAGAAAACTCTTGAGAAGAATAGACTAAAGAACTTTCAACCCCAACCTCTCTCATATCACACATATAGAGATATATAGAGAGTTTTAGTCTTATAGGCCCCATGGAAAGAGTAACCATGTTTTAGCAACCAACTCCTTGAAGGATTCCTCTCTTGGTTGGAAACTTGATAAAAACCCAACAAATTTGTATAAAACATAATTTCATTACATAAATTTATTCCAAAGAATTTATGGACTTAGGCTGATTTCCTTTTTGGTGTGAACAAAGAAGTCACTAATATGTGATACTTGATATCTATTTGGGTTTGGTACTTTTTGTGTTAAACTTCTAGGCCCACTAATCTGTACATAATTTAGGTTTATTGTTTATTATTTTTGTGGATTTCAAGCTCATAATTTTGTTTGTCAACTATGAGTTCACTATTTAGAATTTTTGTGTGGAATTTAGGGTGATTAATTGGTTACCCACTAATTTGAGTATTTGAACAATATGTCCACTATGTATAGAGGGCTTGTGGACTTTTGGCCCATTTATTTGTGAATGAATAGGACAAATCTTTTGATCAATATTTATTGGTTCGATGACCATTACTTTTTATGCTTGTGCTTTGAGCTTAGGTTTAATTTTAATTGACTATAGATCCAAATTTTGTAGTTATTATGCATTGTGGAGAAAGACAGAATCCAAAATCCGAAACAATCGCTTCTTAAATAGTATAAACAAAGTCACACTAGACTAAAGACTCACAACCAAAAAGAAGAAGAATCAAAATAAATGAAGATATTGAAGAATATATGAATATTATATAACTTGAAAACAATACATCACTTGTAAGAACCACCACTTGCACAAGATATGGAGCTTGGAGATGAGTTGGATTTCCACTTCACTCTATGGGTTTTAAAAGAGCTTTGAAAGATATTTCAAGGGAGGAATGTTAGAGAAAACCACCTAGAAGGTATATATAGATGTTAGGAAGAGAATGATGCATGAACCAATGCTTATCATGAAGTTTTCAATGGTTTTTCATGGGTAAATGGAAGAAAAATGGGATTTCATGGGAACTAGATGAATGACTATGGGAAAATGAATTTACTTGACTAAGACTAATGGTGACAAGAGAATGGTTGAATGGGAATTGATGATGTGCATGGGGAATGAAAGGATGTTGCATAAGAAATGGAATAATGTGATAAGGGAGGGAACAAGGAACTGAATGATGATAAGTTCCAATGAAATAAAGGTTTTCAAGAGAGTGGGAATTTAGATTTATCAGAAATAGGAAGTGAAGTGGAAGAAGAGTGTATTGGAGTGAAATGTGGCATCCAAGTGCGCAAGTGGGGCCCAAATTACAAAATGATGAAAAAGACCCCTCAAAAAGAAAATTACAATTAAAACTTCACTACATCATTCAAAATAAAATGAACTAGAAAATACACTTTAAAAATTTAACATGCATGCTCTTTCGAATGGTCTTTGGGTTTTTCAAGTTTAAATACACATACTAGAGGAAAGATTGTAATTGTAACTTATTGGGTTTTAAACCCAGATCTGTGGTACAAACCTCACCAAACTCTATCAAATTAAGAAATTCTGATTAATTTTATTTTTATTTTAATTAAAAAGAAATATGTACTTACAAGGTCTTCAGATTTTCCATTTTCCAAATATATTGAGGGATCTTTGAAGAAATGTTACAGTTCCTTAAAATCCTGAAACAAATGAGTTGAATTCATATAAACTTAGTAGGATTATATACTGAACGGTTGCGATCTTCAGTAGCGAAAGCAACACTGAGTTCATCTGGCTTTTATAACACAGCCAACACATGGTGCAAATTAAAAGAACATAAAAAAATTTGTAAGGAAAAAAAAAAAAAAGAAAAAGAAAAACAAAACTAACCACATGTCTACTATATGTTATAACCAGATGAACTCTACTACTTTTGCCGTAGAGGATCCCAAGTACATACAAAAAAGTGTATTTTGGTATGCCTCGATAAAACGTGTAAAAGTCTACAAGCAAGTATTCAACATACAACAGATGTATCCCTGTCATACTTTCCAAATCT
This sequence comes from Platanus orientalis, assembly GCA_025762735.1. NCBI lineage: Eukaryota > Viridiplantae > Streptophyta > Magnoliopsida > Proteales > Platanaceae > Platanus > Platanus orientalis. Next base: position 2,656 of record JAOXJP010231434.1, on the reverse strand, counting down.
GGAAAATCCGAGTGTGTACCCTTTAAGTCACTGATCCTCCTGTATATAAAATTGTTATTATATATAACTTTCAAACATTTAAAATGTTATTGAACTAGAAGAACTGAAAAATGTCATAATTATGAATTAAGAGAGGGGTTCAACTCACAAGTCTTTTAATTTTTCTAGACGAGAAATTGCTGAAGGAATTGGCCCTTCCAGTCCACTACCTTGTATTACCCTTTAATAGTGAAATTTGAATGAAACAAGTCATTAAGAAATTAATACTGTAACTTCTATAATTCTATGCACTATTGTTTCACTACGCTTAAGATTTTTGAAAGGCAAGGATCTTACATTTTTTCAATTTGTACCCATTTCTGAATAAAATCTGGTATTCGTCCACTAAAATTGTTATCGTTTATGCAACTGTAGGGCATTTCCAAGAGAAAATAGAAAATGTAATGTTGATCTTGAAAAATCACTAAAAAATTTATGTATTGGAGAAAGATAAAAAGACTGAACTCTTACAAATCCTTTAATTTTGTTAGACTGACTACCAAGTGTGGCGGGCAATTGTCCTATCAACTTATTTGAATGAAGCATCCTACAATCACAAACTCATTACATTGAACCATTAAAGAGAAAGATGCCAACAATAGTTAGTGGGGGAGGGGGATCTAGAAGTAAAAATGTCTTACAGAGTCTTCAAGTTAACCAAATTCCCAAGTTCTGGTGGAACAATTCCAGAAAACTGGTTGCATTCAAGGCTCCTGAATATCCAATTTCCCATAAGATCAAAATGAGAATAGGCCAACATGACATTCTCAAAGAATTTCAGATGGGTTTATAGAAAAATAAAATTACTAATCAAAAATTCAAAACCTACAGGTATTTGAGACTGGTAATGCTTCCCAATTCCTTTGGGATTTCCCCTAATAAGTGGTTTCCATCAAAGGAGCTGCACCTCACAATTCTCAGTTAATGATGCTGTTTTTTTCTATTTTCTAAAACAGAAAATCATTTGGCAAATTAAACCATGAGGAGAACGTAGTTTACATTTTCTCCAAATGCTTCATGGACGCCCATTGGACTGGTATCGTACCGTTGAGGCAGTTGAGGGCAAAATCACTGTAAAGGAGATGAAGAAGGGTTTACAGCTTTGCATAATAGTAAAAACCTTTTTCTCCTATTTTGTAAGGCATTACTAATTAAACTGATTTACATCTTAAATTAACGAACACCATTAGTTTGTGAAGGCTCTTACATATATTGGAGGTAGGGAAGCTCGGCCATTTCTGGTGGAAGCATGCCCGATAGATTCTGAAACTTGAGAACTCTGTAATGCAAGAAGCGAAATACCCTTGAAGAATGAAAAGAAAATGTAAACATAGGAATATCAGACCGTCATAATGGCTATCTACCAAAAAAGGATTGTCTTAATGGCCACTTCATGTTATCATCACCATTTTTTATGTCCAAGTCCCTTTACCATTATTTCTGTTATATAATTACAAAATATAAAAAGCTAGAAAGCAGTGGAATCCAAAAAAAAAGTTGCAATGGTAACTCGTGGTATGTCAACCTCCCTCCCCTCATGGAATAAATTGTGGGGTTTACCCATTCTTCAGAAAATTAAAATATTTCATTTGGAAAGCTTGTAAAAATGTTATACCCACCAACTTTAATATGTGGAAAATATAGGTTGATGTTAGCCCTACTTCCCTTCTTTGTAATTTGGAGGATGAAACTACTCACCATTGTTTATTTTCGTGTGATGTGGTATAGTGAATATGGTTTACTAATCATTTATCATTAAAAATTAATATAGACTTGAGCACCACTTTTGTTGATTGGTTGATATGGTTTAACTCAAATAACTATCTACACTTTGATGGAATTGATATCATATCCTCAATAGCTATATTCTCTTGTATATTTGGAAACCTAGAAATACGTTTGTACATGATCAATCTCTTATTGTCTTTTCAAAAGTCATTCTTGACTCTTGTAGAATAATTTAGGAATGCAGGGACTCTAGATATCCTATCCAAAGTCAGGAGGATTCAACTGATACACCTTTTTAGAATCTTCCTAACTCGGGTTGCTTTAAAGTTAACTTTGATAGCTCTTTCATAGATCAAGAAGCAAAGCTGGGTTGGGGATCATTATTAAAGATGGTGATGGGCTATTTTTGTTTTCCCAGGTAGAGTTGTGATGTAGAACGGATAGCACAGACTTTCTTTGAATAGAGGGACAGACAGAAATCACCACACAAGAAGGTCAAAAAGTACCAATAGAAATCATGAGCCCTGACGACGGAATTGCGTGAAATTTAGTGAGCTGAAGGGAATCATTGCACATCACTCTACCATGAGCACCACCACTTTTCGCATAATTTCCTTTGTTAAGGCCCTCAAATTAGCATTTTTGCTATTTTTAGTAACTTTTCTTTTCGCTATAACTTTTTATTTAGAAGTTAGAATAATATCCCATTTGTTCTAAGATGTCTCTTAGATACCATAGGATTTGATTTTGTCATTATCTCGATTTTACTATTTTTGGTAAATTTTCCTAAATTAGCTTAATTTTGTGCCTAAAATGAATTAGGGTTTTGTTCTATATTTAAAAGCATTGTAGCCCTCAAGGCAATTCAGTTTTCTTAATTAATAATATT
>JAOXJP010231433.1:0-10630 GCA_025762735.1 Platanus orientalis | reverse complement strand
CAATTTTAGTGGTATTAGTTTATCTCATAACACTCTAGAAACACCTCTCCACTTTAACCATGCTGCTCTAAGTCTATGGACAATATCATCTACAATATCTCCCTCTTTGTGTATGATTGAAACAAGATAACGAAAATGGTCACTCCAAGGTATCTCTTGGTTATCAATTCTAACTCCTCCCTCATTAGATTCTAAAACATCCGTCCATAGTTCTAACTTTGCATTTACCTCCTCTCTAGTCTCATCAATCAACACAACATCATCAGCAAACAACAGACACCATGGCACCTCCTTTATACACCTAGTCAACTCATCCATAACTAAGACAAAAATGTATGGATTCAATGTTGACTCCTAGTGCAAGCCTACTGTGATCACAAACTCACTTGTCTCTCCCCTGATTGTTCTAACACTAGTTATCGATCCATCATACATATCCTTAACTAGGTCAATATTTCTACTTGGGACCCCTTCTTTATCCAAAACCTACCAAATGATCTCTCTTGGTACTTTATCATATGCCTTTTCTAAGTCAATAAAGACCATATAAAGATCTTTCTTCTTTTCTTTATATTTTTCCATCAATCACTGGAGTAGGAAAATAGCTTCAGTTGTTGATCTCCTAGGCATAAATCCAAACTAATTTTCAGACACTCTAGTTTCACATCTTAGTTGATGCTCAATCACTCTCTCCCATTGTTTCATTGTATGGCTCATAAGCTTGATCCCACGATAATGGGTGTAATTTTGAATACTCCCCTTGTTTTTGTATATAGGAACCACAATACTTTTCCTCCACTCATCCGACATTCTTTTACTTCTAAAGATCTAGTTAAAAAGTTTAGTTAACCATGATAAGCTATCGTCTCCCATACATTTCCAAACCTCAATTGGGATACCATCTAGTCATAGTGCCTTTCCCATCTTCATCTTCTTCAAAGCCTCTTTAACTTCTGTCACTCTAATCCTATGAAGATATCTATGATCTCTAATATTCTCTACTCTATTGATTCCTAAATCGACATTCCCTACGTAATCCTCATTTAATAATTTTTGAAAATATATCCTCCACCTTTCTTTAAGCTCTTCATCTTTTTCTAAGACTCTTTGATCCATCCTCGCTTTTAATGCATCTAACATGGTCTAGTTCTAATAAGGAAAAAAGAGAGAAGATAAAAGGATGAGTGAGGCAAAATCATATGGAGTGTTATTCTCATACGTATGAGATCTTATAAATATATATATATATTCAGATTAGGTCTGCACTATAAAGTAAGTGTAGCCTTGTACATAGACATGACAATTATAATGTCATAATAATGTATCTTCATATACGTTACACTCCCCCCCTCTAGCTTGAGAATAAATATTGAACATTCCTAGCTTGTTAATCAATGGAGTACTACTCTCCACTCAACCCATTAGTAAAAACATCAACTAGTTGATCTTTAGTTTGGACAAATGGCATACAAATGTGACTTGCCTTCAGATGATCCTTGATAAAATGACAATCTACTTTAACATGTTTCGCTCTGTCATGCTACATTGGGTCATGAGCAATACTAATTGAGGCATTGTTGTCACAATAATGATGCATAGGCTTAGGAACTTGAAGACCAAGTTCTGTAATCAACATTCTCAACCATAACAATTCACAAATACCATGAGCTAGAGCCCGAAATTCAGTTTTAGCGCTTGATCTGGCTACTACTATTTGTTACTCCTTCACGTAACTAGATTACGTCCAACAAATCTACAATAACCGAATATTGATCTTTTATTTGAGATAGATACTCCCCAATCAGCGTCAGTATGAGTCATCACTCGATTATTGCCATTCTTCTGAGAAAATATATTTACTAGGACAACCTTTCAAGTACCTCAGCCTTCATATGAGATTGAGTAGGTACATGCAGAAATTGACTGATTACACCTACTGCGTAAGTAATATCCGGTTTAGTGAGAGATAGATGAATGATGTGTCCAACCAGGCATTGGTATCTTCCTGCATCAATCAGGCGATCACCATAATCTTCTTTTAGTTTTTGATTGGATTCAATAGGAGTAGAACATGGCTTGCGTCTAGTCATTCCAGCCTCCTTTAACAAATCAATTGCATACTTTCTTTGAAATAAAAAAAAATCATTTTTTAAAAATTTTTACTAGGCAATCTCAATCCCAAAAAAGTACTTTAGAGAACCCAAATCCTTAATTTCCAACTCTTGAGCCAGTCTACCTCTCAACCTTGGAATTTTGCTATCGTCATTTCCAGTTACAACTATATCATCTACATAAACAATGAGTGCTATCAATTTTGATTCTTGATGCTTCATGAACAAGTTATGATATGCTTGACATTGTCTACAACCAACATTCACCATTGCTGCCCGAAACCTCTCAAACCAAGTTTTAGGTGATTGTTTCAACCCATATAATGCCTTCTTTAGCTTGCAAAATTTTTCTTTGCTGTTAGGAAATTAGAAACTGGTGGTGGTATCATATATACTTCATCTTCTAAATCTCCATACAAGTATGCATTATTAACATCAAATTGATTAAGTGGCCACCAATAATTAGCTGTTAAGGATATCAGAACTCGTATAGAGTTCATCTTCGCCACTGGAGCAAATGTTTCTTGATAATATATTCCAAAAGTTTGTGTGTATCCTTTAACAACAAGCCTTGCTTTGTATCTCTCAACGAACCCATTGGTTTTATGTTTAATTGCAAATACATGTCTACATTCAACAAGTGTCTTTCCCTTGGGAAGATCTACTAAGTCCCATTTCTAATTCTTTTCCAAGACAACCATCTCTTTTTCCATTGCAGCTTTCCAATTAGGTTATGACAATGCCTCTTGTACACTGCGAGGTACAAACACCGAATTCAAAGAAAAGGAGAAACTGCGAAATGAAGGAGACAATGAATGATATGAAACAAAGTTCGACATGGGGTGTTGAGTACATACCTAACACATTTTCTAAGTGCAATTGAATTTCTTCCTTAGTAGGTTGGGTTTTACCTTGTTCATTAGTCGGATCCAGAGTAGACTCTTAGGTGGGGTCTGGAGAAGTTTGAATAACCTCCTGCATAGACCTTTTTCTTTTGGTATACACTTTTAATTATGGTTCCTCCTTTCTACTAAGTTCATCAAAGTGATATAAGGGAACAAAAACTGGTAGAGGAACTGTCGGTGATGAATCTTCACTATGACTCTTTCCCTGAAGAGAAGGCTTTCCAGAAGAGAAGAAGGGAATAGATTCAAAGAATGTAATATCTCGGGAAACAAATCTCTTTCTAGAAGGGGGATGATAATACTTATACCCCTTCTGATTTGCAACATATCCTAAAAACACACATTTAAGTGTTTTAGAATCAAACTTGGTACGAGTAGATTTTGAAATATGAATAAAACAAATACAGCCAAATGTCTTAGGAGGTAAACAAAACAATGTAGATGAAGGAGAAAGAACCTCAAGAAGAGTCTAAAATGAAAGAATACGAGATGTCAATTTATTCATTAGATATGCAGCCGTCTGGATAGCAACAGGCCAAAATGTTTTAGGCACATGCATGGTGAACATAATAACACAAGTCATCTCAAGTAGATGCCTATTCTTGCTTTTGGCTACTCCATTTTGCTCTGGAGTGCTAGGACATGTAGTCTGGTGAATAATACCAGATTCCTCAAGAAAATAAGCAAGATGCCCATAACTATACTCTCCTCCATTATCTGAACAGAGGATACGAATCTTCGCATCAAATTGAGTCCCAATGATAGCATGAAATGACTTAAAAGCTATACAAACATCACTTTTATTTTTCAACAAATACAATCAAGTGGCACAAGAAAAATCATCCATGAATGTAACAAAATATCTAAGTACAGATAAAGACACTGTACGTGAGGGACCCCAAGCATTAGAATGTACAGTAGAAAAAGGAGAATCACTTTTTTGTTTTTGTTTTGCTTATTGGATAAATTGATCGATAATGTTTAAACAACTGATAAGGTTCACGATTTAGACTAGGAATAAAGGAACAAGAAGGAAACATGTGATGCAACAATGAAAATGAAGGGTGTCCCAATCTTCGGTGCCATTGCAACAACTCTTCTAAAGATATAAAATTTATTTTTATCATTGGAGAGGCAACTGGTGTAGTCGAGTCCAAGAAATATAGGCCATCCTTCTCATGTCCTAAGCCAGTCATCTTCTTTGTTTTCAAGTCCTGAAACAGATAATAAGAAGGAAAGAAAGTGACACTGCAATTCATATGTTTAGTCAGATGACTAATGGACAAAAGATTCAAAGTAAAATTCTGAACATGTAAGACGAATGATAAAAATAACTCAGATGTGGCATGAATATCACCATGATCAACCATAGAAGAATATGAACCATCTGCAATACATACTTTATCCATACCATAACTAATTTGATAAGAATTAAAGAGAGTGGACATACTAGTCATATGATGTTCCTGAATCAATAATCTAGGAGGCTTGGGGAGAGGAGATAAAGGTATACAAAGCTGACTCAAATGTATTTGTGTGTGCAAAAGACGAGGTAGGAGCTGTTGAAGGAGTGTCAAGTTGGGCAACAAAATGACGAAAGGCTTTAACCTTTGATTGAGACAATCCACCACTATCACTAGGACTAATAGATACTACAGACACTATATCTATTGTATGGGCATTAGGACAACCTCCAAAATGACCACCACCTTTGTCACCTCTGAAACCACCATGTGATATGGAGTAAGATTGCTACTGAGAAGGATGACCATGGAGATCCAATAATTCTCTTTAGTATGACGTGTGTGGCCATAGTGTTCACAAATAAGCTTATCCCTATCATCTGAAGTGCTGCCAAAACGACCACCATGGTCACGAAAACCACTGCCACTACCACGACCACCTCGCTAAGAAGATGATGCTAGTGCTGATTTTCCAACCACAAGAGCTATATTCATTACACTTGGTCTTCTTTCTTCACGATGAACATGAGAATACACCTCATTCAATGACGGTAAAGGGTTATTGCCAAAAATATTGACCCGAACTTGTTCATATTCAGAATTTAGGCCAACTAGAAACTTAAATGTCTGAATCTTCTCCATATGCTTTTTATAAGGGGGCCCATAGGTAGGATAGTGCTCAAACTTCTCCCACATCTTCCTAAGTGAGGAATGATAAATGGAAAGAGGGAGACCCCCTTGTTTGAACTAGGCAATCTGTTGCCTTTATTCATACACCTTAGTAGTGTGACCAAATTTTGAAAAAGTCTGCGCTAAGGCATTCCAAATCTGGTGGGTTGTATCGAGAAACAAGTAATGCCCACTAATTCCAGGTTTCATAGAATTCAACAACCATCCCATGACTAAAGCATTCTCAGTCTTCCACTTCCTGTACTTGGGATCTCTTGGAGAATGAATCTCTATCTCACCCATGAAATAATCCTCCTTATCCTTTTCTTTAATGTAAATAAGGGCGGACTGGGACCATATGGGTAATAACTACCATCAAATTTCACTGTAGTGATCTGAAGTTGAGACAAATTAGATGTAACACGATTCACACTCCTATCAGTGAGCCCAAATCCTTCATAGTTGGGTGCCTGACTCTCTTCTTTAGACATATTGTCAAGAATTTAAAAAATAACACTACTGCTGCGAGCAGTAAAACTATACACAACCCACTTGTACCACACGTCCAAACACAAAAGGGACTATACACTGCCTTACACAACATTGCAGCTGGAAGACTACCACAAACCAACAATTTTAGAGTTAACTTAGACCCAAAAAATCTTCTGTAATATACTTTTAACGCATCTTTCAGTAATCCACAGAATAAAAACACCTAGACAAGCCATATAATCTCCAGAAACGAGCATGAGAGGAAAAAATAGAGAGTCTATTGATTGAAACACGATACCTTACTAGCATTTCGATATACACCAGCTTAAAAAAAACTTCGAAGGCCAACACACTATTGCAGCTCCAAAAAAAAAAAGAACCTGCAGAAAGTGAAAAATCAGAGGGGCGGCATATATACTCCACTAAAAACCTTCTAGAAGTCTCAATACTGGTCAGAACTTGACGAGACTTGCTCCAATAGGATTGCCTAGTAACAATAGACCAAATTGATCCAAACCCTTCAAAGACACTAGCCCCAACTCAAGCTAAACTCAAAAAATCATCTGACCAAAAAATTTGTGAATATTGCTTAAAAATTCTTCAAAAAAAAAAAAAAAACACAGCCATTATCTCATACCCTAACAAGATCTCTACAATTTGTATAAATTAGAGGTATATAAAAAACTCACATGAAACCAGGTCTGGGTTGTCTGTACGGCTGTTGACGTCAGTAGTAATGGTAGTTCAGAATGACGACAATTTCTCCCTGCCTCCCTGGCTTTGATACCAAGTAGAAATAATAGGATTATACCTACAAGTTATGGTTTAGGAAGATAAGAGAGAAAGTAGAAAAAGAATAAGGAAGAAGAAAAAGAGGTCTACACTATACAGTATAATTGAGCCTTGTTCATACACATGACAATTATACCTTCATAATAATGTATTATCATATACACTTACAAGAACCATCCCAAAGCCTTTCCTCCTACCTTGTGGCCCCCGTTCATTTGATTTTCATCCATTAAAATTTCTTATCTTGTTATCTAAATAATTTCCTTTAAAACCCTAGTTTATTCACTAAATCAGAATTTTTCCTTTATAACCCAATCTTATTTGTTAAAGCTATATTCCTATCAAAACCCAACTGAAATTTTCAACCTTAGCTTCACCAATAAAAGTCTTAACGCTAACCTAATAATTGAGGAAGAGAAAATCAAAATTTTCTCCCTTTGATTCTACATTAGGATTTGGTATTAGAGCCTAGGTTTGGTATGGTGACGAGAAGTGGTAGGACTTTTAGAGGGAGATTGACTAATTGACAAATGGAGGAGCAGCTATTCAAGCTTGTCGTTGATGATGCGCAAGATTATGTGTGTGCTGATATGATGTTGAAGTGCAGGATGTGGAAGATGATGAAGTTGACGCTTTCCTTTTGAAGGTGGTGAGGCTTATGTTAACATCTCCAAAGAGAAAGGACAAAGAGGATTGACTGCGTAATGCTATCCTTCGCACCCAAGTTAATTGTGGGAACACTTTATGCCACATGATCTTTGATAGAGGCAGCAACATGAATGTAATTTCTGAAAAGCTCTGTAGCTTTGTCTTACAAAGCCGGAGCTTACTATACCATTAACTCAAAGGTGTTTCTTTTGAGATTGCTGCATATAATGATTCTATTTGGTGTGATATTTCTCCTATGAATGGTAAAAACATTCTACTTGGTAGACCGTAGCTTTATGATGGGATGTACTTCATGGTGGGATGCAAACGCTTAATGGCAAAGATATTATCCAGAATCTCCTAAAAAGCCAGCAGTTGATAAGTTTGAATTGGTAAATTGAAGATGCTTCTCCATCTACTTAATAAGAAGCGATTCGAGGTGGATAATAATGAAAATGGAGTTATCTATGCTGTGGTGGTTAACCAGGTGGATGAATCTATTATAAAATAACCCTTGACCTGCTCAAAGAAGTTAGTGAACTACCATTTGATTTTCTTATGTGTTTCCAGATGAACTATCTCCTATACGTGATGTGCAACATGCACTTTAACTCTTGGTTCTTTTTTAGTAAACTTCTATGCTTATTGTATGAACCCTACTAAATTTGCTAAGTTGAAGAGGCAAGTTGACGGGTTACTACAGAAGGGTATTATCAGAAAGAGCCTTTGTCCATGCAATGTTTCTGCTCTATTGACTTCCCAAAAGGATGTCTCTTAAAGAGTGTATGCAGAGAGTTGTGCTATCAACAAAATCACTATCAAGTACATGTTTTTTATTACACAGCTTCAGTATATGTTGGATATGATGTTTGGATCTTCTATTTCCTCTGGGATCCACCTTCATAATGGTTACCATCAGATTCAGATAAAACCTGGAGACAAATGGAAGACGATGTTCAAAACTACGGATGGACTTTATGTAATTTGGGTTGATCAATACTTATGGCGTTTTTATGCGGATTGTGACTCAAGTATTCCATCCTTCTATTTGTCACGTTCTTATGGTTTATTTTGATGATTTTCTTGTATATAGTAAGATCACAGAAGAGCATGTCTTCATTTTCAGTAAATAATGAAGGTTCTCTGATAAGAAAAATTGTATATCAACTTGAAGAATTGTTCTTTCATGTATTTGTTTCTTCTGGAATGTACATATTCTTCATTCTATGTTTGTGAAGGTCATTGGTTTTAAACAAGTTAAGCAGGATTATGATGGTGACCTAGATTTTCGGGTTTTATACAAGTGCCTCATGGTGCTTACAGGTGATCTTATGATTTTTAGCTGAAGGTGACAACTTGTTTTTAAAGAGAATTCATACCCCGCAGTGGGCTTGGCTTATGTTGGATTTTCTCCAGATTTTGAGATTTCTCAAATTCTCAACTTTCTTCTATGTGGGAGCATTTTGGGTATTTTGTGTGTGTGCTTAAAATTAGTTTATAAATTTGTGTTTTTGGTCAATCTTGGTTAATTTCATGTCAGGCAGTTTGGGGTTTTATTTATTTCCTAGTTGAAGGGGTTTTATTTAATTTTCAAGATAGTGGAATTTGTTTGTCACTTTTCTTTCGGCCTTATTTTCAGGGGTCAAAACTTACTTGTTTGGCTTGATTTAGTGTCATTTGAAAGGTTATTTTGTTACATTTTCTATGAGTCCAAAATCTTGTGTATCCGATGTGATTTGGGGAAGTTATAGTCAAAATATTGACGTGGTATCACATTTTGATGGGAATTACTGATTTTAGAGTTCTATTTTGTTTAGAAGTCTAATTAGGGTGGGATTTGGAAGTTTGGATTGTAAAAAACTTTAAATGCTTATGTATCCACGTTTTTTGTGATGAATGAATGAAATTGAAGTCTAGCGGCAGCTATGCTCTTGTATTTCTTCAGTTTTGAAGGTGTGATGCTTTCAATTCTTGGTGTGTTTTCTAAGTTCAACTATTGTGATTCTAGTTGATTATCTTCTTTCTCTATTATTCTTTTTCATTTTTTTTGATTGCAGAATCTTCTATCACAGCCTACAACCAACCCTAATATTTTTTTCTCCTCTCATTCATAGTCCTAAATCCTAATCTCATAATTCGTTAACCTTTGTCCCTAAATCCCTAATCAAATCTCTCAATTTTATTGAATTTTTGCTTATTTCTCATCGTAATCGATAGGGTTATCTCAACTCCATGCTTTCTTCATTATTTCATTCATAGAACCATCCTAAAGCCTTTCTCCTACCATGCGGCCACCCTTTGCTTTTCATCCACTAAAAATTCTGATTTCTTGATATCTTAATCTTCTCCTTTAAAACCCCATAAACCCTAGTTTGTTTCATTAAATCAGAATCTAACATTAAAGCCCAGTTTTATTTGTTGAAAGCTATATTCCTTTCAAAGCCCTACTGATTTACAACCCTAGCTTCATCAATAAATGTCAGTACCTAACTTAATAGTTGAGGGAGAGAAAATCAGATTTTTTTTCCTGTTGTTTCTGCGTCAATAATGTTTTTGCTTTCTTTTTCTTTTTCTTTTTCGGTTCAGGATTAACATTTATCTATACATGCTGATAGAAGTGGCACACTTTTTTTCATTTTGATTATTTCAAGTTTTACAGCTGTAGTCTGATTTCTGTGCCGGTATATCTTTACATGCAGATTTATGTTTGTTTCAATCACATGTTAATTACTAAGGTTTGTCATCCTGGTATCTCTCCATTTTAGGTACACTGATAGAAGGAGAAGTGCAGTTGATCACTTTAAGCAGGCTTTATCAATAGACCCCTTACTGTGGGCTGCATATGAAGAACTGTGTATATTAGGTCAGAACAAAACACATCCATATATTCCAAATTTGTTTCTCTGCCAGACCAATCAGAGTTTTTATTCTCTGCCAGTTCTCAGATCATTTGTTCAGAATTTTGGAATACTATGCTGTTAAAAGGATTTATGAACTTGTTTATATGACAACCCTTTTAATTGTCCTATTGTTTTTTGTGGTTGATGTCAGTGATGGAATTTTAAAGTCAATTAGGCAATACTCGTGATGGGTTAAAATCAAGCTCAAGTTGGCCAACTCATAGCATACTTTTCTGATTCAGCAAATCATTTTCTTTTCTCACTAAACTATTTTGTTATGACAACCGAGTTGACTCATCAACTTGCTTAATGTGATTATGCTAACTCTATGATTATTATTGAATTGAGCGATGCTATCCTTTCATACTTTTGGTTCCATGTAGACCATGTCAATCTGTGATGGGATAATCGATGTAAGGTTGCAGTTTCATGTTAGCTGATTGTTCTTTCTGTACATGGATTTCTGTTGATAGATGAGGTGTAAACATTAGGGTTGTAAACTGGTCAGGTTTGGTTTGTGGATTGGCCAGGTATTACCCTACGTGGACCACGTCATGTACATTGGTTCCAGGTTTGGGGTTGCTAGCTTGGGTTCCAAACTCGCCCTGACAAATACCCAATACCGATACGAAACTCGTGGGGGGGGGGGG
>JAOXJP010231432.1:0-10630 GCA_025762735.1 Platanus orientalis | reverse complement strand
AGCACCCTACCTCAAGCCAAGGGCTTGGAACAATAGGCAAAACTCTTTCTACAAAGGGAAGGCCATAGACACATCTCAAGCTTTAACCTAGAAAGCCAAGATGTCCTAGGGTGGAAAGCATAATTCTTCTTTTAAGGTAAAAATCTCACGAACAATGAAAGAAGAAATAATTCTTAGAAAAACAACTCTCATGCCTCTACATCTAGGTACCCACAAATCACATGCTACTATTGTGGCTTGATAGGGCATGTGAAACTAGGTTGTAGAAAAATGATGGATGATTTGAAAGCTAAATCATATCAAGAAAATAGGAGAAAGTTGAAAAATCCAAGAAAAAGAGCTTATTTTTAAAAGGTTGAAAAAGAAAATTTAGAAAAGAAGAAAAAATTGACTTAAGGTAACAATCTAAAAACAAAACAAATTTAGGTCAAGAAAGGAGAGCTCAAATGTCTTGTAGTTCACACCGCTCCTAAGGCGGTAAATACCTCACAATGGTATCTTGATAGTGAGTGTTCAAGACATATGATGGGAGATAGATCCCTATTCTCACACTATGTTCCCGGAAGGGAAGGAAGTGTAGCTTTTGGAGATGGGAACACTACCAAGACAAAAGGTAGAGGTATAATTGAAATACCCTGAGTTTCAACTCTAAAAGATGTACTCTTCATAGATGGCCTAAAACATAACCTACTAAGTATTAGTCAAATATGTGATCTGGGTTATGATGTTGGCTTCTCAAAGGATGATTTCCATATAAAAGACCAGGATGGAATTGTTGCCAACGGTATTCATACGGTGACAATTGCTATTTCTTTAGGGATGGAAGACCAAACACATGCCTCATCACACAAAAAGATGAGACAAGCCTATAACATCAAAGGCTTGGTCATGTGAACTTTAGGAACTTGTCTAAACTAAGTAGGAAAGACTTAGTTCTTGGTGTGCCCAAGCTAGGTAGACAAGAAAACATAATTTGTGGTGATTGTCAACTTGGAAATAAAAATAGAGCATCTCATAAAAAGTTGATTGAAATAGGAACTACAAGACCACTAGAGCTAATCCATATGGACTTAGCATGATTAACTAGAACCAAAAGTCTTGGGGGTAAGAGGTATTTTATGGTCATGATGGATGATTTCTCTAGATACACATGGGTATCATTTTTTAGAGAGAAATCTGAAGCATTTGATGAGTTCAAGAATCTTTGCATTAGATTGCAAACAAAAAAGGAACTCGCAATAAAAAGAATTCGAAGTAGTCATGGAGGTGAATTTGAAAATAGAAAGTTTGCTAATTTCTATAATGAATGTGAGATCAAACATGAATTCTTTGCACCCAAAACTCTACAAAAAATGGGGTAGCCGAAAGGAAGAATAAGACTTTACAAGACATGACAACAATCATACTTTCAAGTAAAGATCTTCTTAAGAGGTTTTGGGGTGAAGCCGTGAATACCGCTTGTTATACAAGCAATTGAGTGTTTTTAAGGCTGGGTACTTCAAAGACTTCATATGAACTATGGAATGGAAATAAGCCCAATTTGAAGCACTTTAGAATTTTTGGAAGAACTTGCTATATCTTGAGAGATAGAAAAAAATTAGGTAAGTTTGATTCCAAAAGTGATGAGAGAATCTTCATTGGTTATTCATCTAGAAGCAAGGCCTATAAAGTATTCAACAAAAGAACTCCTAGCATGAAAGAGTCTATAAATGTCATCATTGATGACCAACCTAAGACTCAAATCAACAAGAGAGAGGAAAAATAAAAAGGTCCTCAAATTGACCCCAAAATAATTGAAATTGCAACTCCTCATGACTCCGGGAGTGAGTTGGAGGGGGCAAATGATGAGGATGAGAGTCGTCCAAAAGAAAAGAGATTAATTAAGAGACACTCTTCTAAAAACATAATTGGAATTTGGATAAGGGTGTTAAAACAAGAAAGCAATTAAATAATATTATTAGCTATATTTGTTTTACATCTAAGTTTGAACCAAAGAAGGTCAATGAAGCTCTTGATGATCCAGATTAGATCATGGCTATGCAAGACGAGCTTAATCAAATCAAGAGAAATGATTTATAGTACTTTGTGGAGAAACCAAATGACAAAAATATTATTGGTACCAAATGGATCTTCAAGAATAAGATGGATGGGCATGGAACCATTGTAAGGAACAAAACACGCTTAGTTGCTAAAGGGTTTGCTCAAATAGAAGAAATAGACTTTGAGGAAACCTTTGGTCTTGTAGCAAGGTTAGAGTCAATTAAAATCTTTCTTCCATTGCATGTCATTTGAAATTTAAATTATTTCAAATTGACTTCAAGAGTGCTTTCTTGAATGGTGTGCTCTAAGAAGTTTATGTGAAGCAACCAAAAGGGTTTATAGATCTTCATAGGCCTAACCATGTGTATAGAAAAAGACACTCTATGGTCTCAAACAAGATTCAAGAGCTTGGTATGAGAGGTTGACTAAATTCCTTCTTGAAAACCAATTTGAAATGGGAAGTGTTGACAAAACACTCTTCATAAAGAAGAATGATGACTCCATACTCATTGCCTAAATATATGTTGATGACATGATATTTGGTGCTACTTGAGAAGATATGGCGTATTTATTTGCTCACACAATGAAGAGTGAATTCAAAATGAGTATGAAAGGGGAATTGAAGTTCTTTTTAGGACTTCAAATTAGGCAAACCAATGATGGTATATTTGTAAACCAATCTAAATTTGTCAAAGACTTAGTGTCGAAGTTTGGAATGACCAAATCCAAACCACTTCATACCCCCCATCAGTAACAGTGAAAAGGTTAACATAGATGCTGAGGGTAAGAGTGTTGACACTAAGATGTATAGGAACATGATAGGTAGTCTTCTCTATCTCACCACGAGTAGACCAAATATATCCTTTAGTGTTGGTGTGTGTGCTAGATACCAAGTTACTCTAAAAGAGTCGCATCTAAAAGCCACAAAAAGAATCATTAGATATATTTGTGGAACTCTAAATTATGGACTATGGTATCTATTTGATACTAATAGTGTCATAGCCAGTTACTTAGATGTTGACTAGTCTGGTAATGTAGATGATAGGAAAAATACAAGTGGAGGGTGTTTTTATGTCAAGAATTGTCTTGTATCTTAGCACAATAAAAAAAAATTCAATATCATTGTTAACTGCTGAGTCTGAATACATTGTGGTAGAGAGTGGACGCACTCAACTTCTGTTTATGAAGCAAATGATGAAAGACTATGGTCTTGAACAACCCGTCATGGAGTAGACAACAAAAGTGCTATCCAGATCTCAAAGAACCCTGTTCAATACTCTTGAACGAAGCATATAGACATTAGGCATCACATCATATTGGATTTAGTATAAGGGGTGATTGCCCTTAAGTTTGTTGAAATCTAGAATCAATTGGCCAACATTTTCACAAAGCCTCTTGATTCTAAATGGTTCAAGCACTTGAGGAGAACAATTGGGATGTATGAGATTTGAAGAGTGAGAGATATAGGGCCTGTGTACAAAATCCAAAAATTTCAGGCTAAACTGTGCATTTTCTACATAGTTGGATCAATCCGGATCCCACTGGATCAATCTAGGCAGATCCATCGAGCAAGGCTAGATTAATTCGACACGATGGTTTCGAGGGAAAATGAATTGTCAATCATTTTTAAAAGCCAAAAACATTTAAGTTTTGGCTCATTCTTCTCTTGCTCACTCCCCTTCTTTGTTTCCCTTGAGCTTTTCACTTCTCAATCTCTTTCTAAACCATTCAAATGGCTTCAATAAAGAAGAATGTCAAAGGGAAAAGCACGACGACTTCAAAACTTTTGGCTCAAAAGCCTATACACCCACCTCAAGTAAACTACGACGCATTCTTAGATGCCGCATGCCTCTTCAACTACAATCATTTTTTCTCAAAGAGGCCAATCTCTATAGAGCAACATGTTGATGAGAAGATGATTCTCAGTCAATTCATGGGCTATAAGGTACTGCCCGACAGTTGGGAATCCCTCATGACGATTGTGGGAATTGTCCAAGAGGAGGCGGTTCGGGTATTTTGATTAAATATCCATGACTCCAACTTTGACAACCTCACCTTTCACATAAAGGTCTATGGAGTTCAGATGGACCTTGATCCATCAACGCTATCCACTTTACTCGGGATTGTCAAGCTAGCGGGGCAAGAGGTTCTATTCCCCCCAAAGGAACTAGACAAAGCCGCGATTTCTGAGGTCTTTTGATGAGAGGGTACGACTTAGTTTAGGAATCTCCAGGCTATGAAGTGTCATCTCGAAGTGCGCCTTCTGAACCTCATTTTCACCTACAACCTCTTCCCCATGATGCACAGCAACGACATGTTGGACACGATGGTGCATGTCAACTACTCCCCCCTTACCAAGAAAGAGGTCGACACAGCCACTATCCTATGCTATGTCATCATTTTGGAGGCGCACAACTCTAATGCCTTGCGTATGCTAAATTATGGCATGATGATCACATGCATGTTGATAGTTTATGGGGTCACCTTCCCCAAGGATGCCATCACCCTGAAGTAGGGTGCCCAGATCGATCAGTCCACCATCTGGAGGATGCTTTGAGAGGGAACATACTCGAAGAAGCGGAAGACAGCTCCTTCCAAGGCAGGACCTTCCATTGCAGCAGCCTCATCCGCACCACCATCTCTAGTGCATACAGAGGTTCCTCCAGCTCTAGAGGCTCCAGCTTTGTCAGGTCACTAAGGAGAGCCCCCGGTGCCCAACTATGTGTGCGAGACCTTGGATGGTCTTGAAGAGATGCTTGCTCGCATCATCAATCACCTTGAGAAGATGGTCAATAAGCTCAATAGCATTGAGCTTTGAGTAAAGCGTCTTAAGCTCATTGTCGCTTCACAACTTCCACCTCACTCTAGTGTCCCTCTGGACCTTCGCACCCAGAGCGACGAGGACGAAGATGAGGATGATTGATTGCAAGGATGAGTTATTTATCTTTTTGTACATCCTTCACATTTTGAACTTCAAACTTTATGTCCACATCTATGTTTGTTAATTTCATGACAAAAAGTGGTAGAAAGATATACATGGATTTAGGGGGAGTTAGCATACAGGGATGCATGGATATAGGGGGAGCTAATATTCAAGAATTTGAGCTGATATTCAAAAATTCAAAAATCTCAATCTTAAAATGTATCCCTTCCCTAATCTAATGAAGACAAATATAATGAACAACTTTTCACATCATTCACATTGCATTTTATATGTTTGCTTGCTTGCTTAAGTGTACGCTATTGATTCATTTGACTTTATTATTATTGGCTTGAGAAAGGTATTTTGTGTCAAATGTGATTTCAGGACTTTGAGGCTAAACATCTGAGCAAAAAGGTTGAACTGATAACCCAAGCACACATCAAGGGGGAGTTCAGGAGTTCAAGAGTACATGACACATCATTCAGTCTTTATTAGTGTAATTGTATAACTCTTGCATATCATGGAGTCTGTAAATTCATTTCATATCTTCATTGTACTCCATCCATGTATTTATTTGTATTTTATCATGGAATTACCAAAGGGGGAGATTATTAATGCAATTGTTAATTCCATAATGTATAAAATATATGGAGTGGTAGAATAGGCATGTCATGAGCATAGTGCATATGTTGGTCATGGTCATAATCATCAAGTGTCCTAGGGTCCCATTAAAGATAAACTCCAAGCACTTAAAGCCCATGATGGATCCTTCCCCAAGCTGCAGGAGTTTCAGACTTGAAGACTAAAAGCTTCATCGAACTCAAAAAAGGTACATGAAGGTAAAAATAATGATAGACATAGGTTTAAGAGACCTACCAACCTTTATCTAGCCTTATGGACCAAGTCATGGCCATTGCATAAGTCCTAAGATGCTTGGGTATAAGATTAAAGAAAAATAGCAACAAAATAGGGGAATCAGATTGATCCGGGGGGTGTCGGATCAATCCGCACTTAGCGGATCAATCCACACTTATCAGAACAATCCAAGGGGCTGTTGAATCAATCTGACATGGTCCCTGGACTAATTCGACATGTCTCGGGACATTTTGCCTAAGATGCCGGATTAATTTGACAGAGTTGGATCAATCTGAGTAGATCAATCCGATAGTGCTGGATCGATCTAACATCACAAAATCACAAAAAAATATAGAACTAAAGTTTTATGAGCAATGGAGATTATTTATCCATTGAGGATTGTGTCAAATCAAGGGTGCATGACATAACTCGTCCCCTATAAGTACATTAGAGTTTTCATTGAGTTGCACACACACGTGAATACAAAGAGAGAGACTTATGTGCAAAGTGGAGAAAAACTTAAGGCATTTAATCCTCCCAACAACCAAGGCTCTCTTTATGAACCTTCATTAAAGATCTTAAGATTCTTAAGTGCTTCCTAAGCACTCTATTCTTGAAGATCAAGAGAGGGAAGCAAGGAGAAGGGTTTATTTTCAAGTAAACCCTTGTAAAAAGCTCTAAGAAGCAAAGTAGCATCACTTGGGAGCTCGATGGAAAAATAAGGCTCATCAGCTCATCAATGAGCAACCACCATTCAAGGAATTACATACAATATATCAACCTCTTAAGGTAATTCGTATTGACTCATTTTAAATTTCATAAGACCATAGTACCTCTGTCGGAGACACCGGAGGTTAGACCACTCCTTTTGGAGACACCGGGAGTAGACTTTGGCATTACTGTCGGAGACACCAGTAGTGTAGACTTAGAACATCCATCGGAGACACCGGAGGTTAGACCACTCCCGCAAGAGATACTGGGAGTAAACCTTGGCACTACTGCCGAAAACACCAGTAGTGTAGACTTAGCACCTCTGTCGGAGACACCAAAGGTGTAGACTATTCTCATCGGAAACCAGGAATAAATTTAGCACTCGCCGGAGACACTGAGTGTGAATAGGTTTCAGAATTTTACCTTGATTGTAATTGTATTCAATCTTAATAAAATCTAGTAGCTCAATGTAAGCTTTGAAAGTGGACGAAGGCTAAGTGCCAAACCACTATAAAACCTTGTGTTGTGTGTGGATGCTTGTGTGTTGCAAATTGTCTCTACCTCTCTCTTTATCTTGGCATGCTCATTAAATCATTAAATATTCTTTCATTATAATAATTTTATCTTGCAATAAAAACATCATTGTTAATTGTCATTGTATAACACTTGTAATTAAAAATCTTTTAACAAGACAAGTGAATTCATTTTCATGTCATAAATTGAACATTAATTAAGGGGTAATTAAAAGAATTTAGTAAATCCTATTCACCCCCCTCTAGGATTAAAATCATACTTTCAATTGGTATCAGAGCATAGGCTACTATTATACAGTCTAACAACCGGAGTGGAAATATCCAACTCCTAGAGTTTAAATTAAAATGGCCAACTAGGAAGAAGGCTGCACAACCTCGAAGCCTCCATTCTTCGATGAGAATAACTACCCATATTAAAAAATAAAAATGAGTACTTTTCTACAAGCCATGTATGGTTGTCAATCCAACAAGGTGGGAAGAGACCACCTACACCAGAAAATGATTGGGATGATGCCCAAAAGAAGGCACACATTGCAAACTACAAGGCATTGAATGCCATATTTTGTACTGTCAACCAAAATGAGTTTAGGTAGATTTGCTTACTCACTACTACTAAAGAAGCATGAAATTTACTAAAAGTAACCCATGAAAGAACTAGTGTGGTCAAGAAGTCAAAGATTCAAATGATCACCACTAAGTTCGAAGAACTTAGAATGGAAGAAGATGAGAAATTCATTGACTTCTACACTAAACTTCAAGACCTAGTGAACTCCAAGGTGGGACTTGGAGATCCACTAAAATCGGATAGGCTAGTAAGAAAAGTCCTTAGATCACTTTCGAATAGGTTCATCACCTCCAAGATAACCGCTATTAAAGAAAGCAAAGACATAAACACCTTAGTAGTGGAAGAACTTATAAGGTCCCTATAAACCTTCAAAATGACATTTAAACCAAATGTCAAAAAGAAGGGAGTTGCTCTTAAAGTATAAGAGTTAGCCCGGAAAAAAATTCCGAAGATGAAGTGACATTCATCATAAAGAGTTTTAGAAAATTTTACAAGAAAAATGCTAAAAGATTTAGAAGAAATAGAAGAACCAAGGATTCATCTAGGAGGAAAGAGATCTTCAAACATAAAGTTGTTTACTATGAATGCAAAGGTCACAGTCACTTTGCCTTTAAATGTGCCAACAAAAGATCTAAATTTAAAAGCAAATAAAAGAAGGCAATGGCCGCTACTTGGGATGACAACGCCAATGAGTCAGAATAAGAAGAATCATCAAGTAGTGATGAGGAACCATCAAAAGGTGTTGTTGCATTTGTTGCTTTCACTAGAACCTCAAATGATGAATCTCGTAGTGAAAGTGAAAATGAGAGTGAGAGTGAAAATGAAGAAAGTGAAAGTTAACTTCAAGAGGATTTTGATAAACTCTTTGAAGAAAGCACCTCATTAGAAAAAGTTGTCACTCAACTTAGGAAATTAAACGAAGAATTACTTAATAAACTAAGTGAAAAGAATAATGATTCCATAGGGAATGTTGAGTTATTTGAGAGTAACTCTAATATTCTAAATGAGAACCTTAAGCTTAAAGAAACAATTAAACAATTGGAGTATTTAAAGGGTCCATCTTTAGAAGAAGAAAACCAAGTCCTAAAACAACAGTTGATGCTTTGGACTTGTGAGTAAAAAATCTAGGATTAATTCTCAATATGGAAAAACAAATTAGAAAAGTAGAAAAGAAAAGACTCATTGAGGAAAAACAAATTCCAGCTAAGAAAGTTCTTGATCTAGAAAATCAAACTAAAGATGGTGTAAATGACTCTCGATTTATTGAACTTAGGAAAAGATCAAGATGCTTGAGACTAAAAAAAGGGAAGCATATGAAGAGATTCTTGATCTTGAAAACCAAGTGAATAATCTTAAAGAAAGAAACAAAAGATTAAACATGACTTGTACAAATTTGACTAGGAAATCTCTAGACTATCTCAAACAAATTAAAGAACTTGAGAAAGACAAGAGAAAGTCAATCTCTATGCTTACCCAAAGAAACTCAAAATTTGAAAAGATGGTAACAATGGGTAAGGAGAGTGGTGATAGAAGTGGTATAGATATAACAATGCAAACACTTCTAATCACAACAACGGCCAAACAATTTTCTTTGTAAAAGGAAAAGATAAGGTGTAAAATACTTTTCAACCACAAAAGCCTAAGACCTAAGGTGGAAGACAATCCTATGAAGGAAACAAGTCTTTCACCTATAAGGGCAAAACAACTTCTCAAGCACCTAAAAATCTTGAGAAAAAAGGGTCAAACACCCAATTTCAAGCCAAGGGCTTGGAACAATAGGCAAAACACTTCCTATAAAGGGAAGGTGATAGATATATCTCAAGCCTCAACCTCATATTCTAAGATGTCCTATGGTAGGAATCCTAACTCTTCTTTCAAGGAAAGAACTCCCATGAATAATGAAAAAAGAAAAGATTCTTGGGGAAACAATTCTTCTACTTCTAGATATTCACCAATCACATGCTATTATTGTTGATTGATGGATAATGTAAAACTAGAATGTAGAAAAAGGGTGAATGATCTTAAAGCTAAATCCTTTCAAGGAAACACAGAAGTTATGGAAAAACAATAGAGCCACAATGAAAGCTTCACTATTATTGGAAGATTACATGAGTTCTCTCTCAATCTCTTACAAAACTACAAGTTTTCATTATCTTTTTTTTTCTTCTCTTTCATAAGCCCTAAACAACAATGGAGACCTTATATAAAACATAAAGGTCGACCTTGGTAGGAAGCCCTCCCCTCCACGAACCTTCTATATCATTTTGTAATTGATTTTCCATGTTTGGATTGATCTAAAAAACTTTGGATTGGTTTAATGTCCAAGTTGGATTGGTCCAAATAAAATTGGATTGATCCACCTTGCCACTAGTGGTTGCTTACTACAGTCCTGATTTTTACTTGGATCGGTCCAACTAATAGTTGGATTAGTCGAACCCAGTTGGATTGGTCCAACCTAGTTGGATTAGTCTAGGGCCCTTTGGATTGGTCCAAACTGATAGATTTCATCTCCTTCTTCTTTGATTCTCCAACTACATCAGGATCCACATCCAACAATCTCCTATTTGGAGACTGAATCTCTTTCCATTGTTTAGATTCTGTACCTATTATGAGATCTCTTTCTTTCCATGAATGTCTTGTGGCTCTTATGTTCGTCTTTACTCATGAAGACCAAATGAAGCTTTGCATAACTCTATTTTCTGTATTGTCACCACATTGGTAAGCATTATATTGGGTTTTCTTTTGTATGAATCTTTTTCAACTTCAACACTTGTTCCTCCAATAGAGATCTTATGAAGTAATATATCCTATAACATGCTTGGTCCTTGTATGGAAAGCTGAATTCTTCGCAATATGAATGACGCTTTAGTTGTCACTAAATAACCTGTTGTTCTCTTGTTTCTTATTGTGGGCTTCGGTTTTCATACGATGGGTGGGCCTCTTAAAAAAGGGGTCCACTCATCATGGGCCTACCCCATGATGATAATGAGTCCTCACCAGCCC
>JAOXJP010231431.1:0-10630 GCA_025762735.1 Platanus orientalis | reverse complement strand
CCACTTGACCTAGGCATTTTCTAGGCTCAACCTAGAAAAGCCTCGCCAATTCACACCTATCCATATAGGCACTAAAAATTAGGTGAGAATGAATCTTGTGTGAACTGTGAAAATGGCATCAGGGCATAAATACATCAGCACCAATAAGTGATAAATGGCCCCCCAAAAAGTGCAAATCACTTTTCAGTACTGATGCGTCAGCCCCTCCGGTGCCGTTTTCATGGTTCTCACGAGATTCGTTGTCACATAATCCAAGCCCCCATATAGGGGCCTCTTCCTACCAAATCAAAGATCTACAAATGAGGTTGCAATCATATTTATGACCAATTTTGTCTTTGCATGCCTTAAAAGCATTTTTAAACTACATAAATTAATAATATACAAAAGTGGGGATTTCTTATACTGTCAATTAGTATGGGGGAGACCAACTATGAATATCAAATAATTCAAAGAGGTTTTCTATCATTTTCCCTTTCATGTTACAAACCAAAAGGCTTTCTATCATTTCCCTTTAATGTTACAAACCCGCTAGAAGAGTATCAACTGAACATTAGGACCTCGAAGAGAATAAAAAATTAGAGCATATCGGCAGATGTCGCTCAACTGTTCAACTTCCACCAGCCTCCATAGCGCATTCTATTACCGATGCTTGGCAGATGTTGCTTAACCGTTCATTGTGCCTTCTTAAACAACTAGTTATAAACATAAAAGTACGCCCAAAAGGCAGCATACGTCGATACATACAGAAGGATAATTAAAAAAGCAAAAAAGATGAAATAGTTTTCAAGTTTAATTCTCAAAGCTAGTACTGAGAAATAGCGTGAATGCAGCTAAACATCCTAAATATCTGTTTGTTGAGATAAAAGTTGCTGCAATTGAGACCGCTTCAACCCAAATTTCCAAAGCTTGTACTTCCCACACCAATTTGTAAGATATTTCCGTTGTTTACCTGATCACAAGCTTCCATTTATCAGTTAAAGAGGAACTGTGTTGATAATAATGATGTGTTCTAGAGTTGGCTGAAGTGGAGCTAATCTAAATTACTGATATTATAGGAAAATTTATCACTAACTTGAATTTGGACAGTCCAGAATTGCAGATGACGCATAATAAAGCTTGGCGCTCACATAAGCTCACATCCTCCCTGGCTGAATTGGATGATCTGTGGCATGTGAATGGAAAAGTCAATAAAAATGATGATAAATGTTAAAGATCTACCCATTTCTAAATTGCATCATTCGTACCTTTTGGGGCTAGTGATAAAAATGACCAACCACTTTTCAATTTCCTCCTGTCAACGAGAGTTTCCCAGCATAGAAGCGTGACTTTTTGCAGTACGTGCGCATAGGTATAGTAGACGGGTTGGACACACCCATTGCACTAGGGTTCAGATATGGAAGAAGTTCTAAATACAGTAGCTTGCTTTCATGTAAAAGAGAAGACTACAAGAATATGTCAGAGATAACACCAGAAAGCAAGCCCCTTACGACTCCATTATTCTGTATTAACAGAGAATATACAGATATGGTTATTCTGACAGATACCGAGTTAAGTGCCAATTAATGATTAAGGAAGTATATCATAGCTTTTGGGTAGCTTCTCGAAGAGTTAAATGCAACTGCAAATACTAGGATCCATGTCATGTCAAGGTTCATCCATAAAAATAAAAAATAAAAAATAAAAAATAAAAAATAAAAATTAAATAAATATACTCAAATGCATGGCCTGGTTAAAATTTTTTTGTTCTCCCTCTTTGAAATTTTAGAAAAGTCCTCTTTGTTGAGATATGCACCAAACTTGGCCCGGTTCCCTGGGGTACTCATACCTAGGTAAACGTGAGGGAAGAAAAAAAAAATTTCCACCAACATAAGCCAAGAAAAAAGAGATGAACTTATATTTTTATGGGGGTTTAAAAAATGGGGAAAAAAAGAAAGAAAAGTATCTTGGTGCGTGTATATGTTCTTGAATTTGTCAAAAAAAGAGTAGCTACCAATTTTTTACTCGAAAGGTGGACACCAAGTTATCAAGTTGGATGGCAAAATTGCTATTACATGTGAAAAAGATGGTCTTAATAAAATCAGTTTTGGCATCTCCTCCAGTGTATCACATGGCTACAAAAATTCTTCCAAAGGATATCTACAGGAAAATTAATTTATCTCAAAGGGATTTTTGGTGGGGTTTTGAAGAAGGCAAAATTCACTTGTATTTCAAAACATAGAGGCATTTTCAGCAATATAAAAATAAAGGAGGATTGAGCTTTAGAGACATGGAGATTGTTAATAAATCCTTAATATCAAAGATGGGATAAAGATTCCTAGATAACCAGGATGAAATATGGGTTAGAGTTCTTAAAACAAAATATTTAAGAAACCAACAGTTTTGGACAAAAAAGTGTTTAAAAAATGCATCAAAAACTTGGTTTGATATTATGAAGTGTGGAGAAATTTGAAAATAATGAGCATGTTGGCTGATAAGGACTGGCTACAATACTAAGATATTGCATGATCCATGGGTCCCAAATTCTATATTACTTATAGAGTTGGCTAGCTCGGTTCTGGAATGAGCAAATTGTGTACAAATCTGGTTAATATAGAAACCTGATCTTGGAAGGAAGAATTTGCCAAGACTCAATTCGATAGGGTCACGGTTGCTAAGATTTTATAAATTCATCTATCCAAGGGTGAGCCATATAAAGAAGACAGGTTAATCTAGACTAAAACTCCATCAATTAAATTTTCAGCTAAACCAGTCTATAAATTAATTTTTGACTCAACAGGATCTACTTCAGCTCTAAATGAAATAGAAAAAAAAAATTAGATGAAATTTTGGAAAGAGAAAAATGTGTCGCTTTACAAGTTCTTATGTTTATTTGGAGATGCCTCAATGGTGTTTTGCATCAAAAGAGTTCAATGACAAGTTTTATATCCAACTATGAACCCCTATGTCCTATATGCATATGTGAGAGAGACTAATGACCATCTATTTTTTGTAATGTGAATTAGCTAAGGTGGTATAGCTTGGGTCATCCTTAGGACTTAGACTAATAGACTGTTGCAAAACACTATAAGACTGGATTAAGGATTGGTTATCATCTCCTCCATGATATAAGATATTTTAATAAGGTGCAATAATTTCTGATGTCTTTGAAACGCCGGGAACAAACTAAATTTTGAACATAAACCAACCTTAGCAGAATCAACAATATGCGTCATGAAGATGATCAAAGATTATAGTCTAGATCAAAAGATCTTAAGCTCTATTTCACAAGGTTCATCGAGGGATTCGGATGGCAACACTCTTTCTCATTGGAGGCCTGCTCCTAGAGGCACTTTCAAGATAAATGTTTATGGTTTAGTAGGTACTCAATGTGCGGCAACATCTTTAGGTAGAGATTATAGAGACTCTCTCATCCAAGGAAAATCAAAAGAGTTATGAGCTTAAAGTCTGGAAGAAACAGAAGCTATGGCATTTTATGCGGATCTCATGTTGGCGAAAGTATTTAGAAGATCCACCACACAATTTGAACGTGACAAATCTTTGGATTGTAAAGATGCTCAATGATAGAAATGTTAAAACTCCCTGACGAATTCGAAGCAACATATTAAACAACCGATAGGTTCTTCTCCAAAATCCTCAAGTGTCCATTCCATATGTTCTTTGCGATTGCAATAAAGCAGCCCATGTTATGGTAGCTATAGCATCTAGAGAACATCTTTCTTTTAAATGGAATGACACACATTTCCCTCAGAATATCTCCCATGGGTCTTTATTGTAATCATTTGAAAGTTAACGTTTTATTTTAAAATGCTTCAAAGAAACTCTACATGTCTAAAGGTTAAAAATGAACATACGCAACTGATTTTTGGGCATAGGCAATCCTACCAAATGTTTCATTTATGAAGGTTTGAGAGCCAACCCTAAAGATAATGTCAGTGTTAGAAATTAGTATGGTTATATGATCTTTAGCTTCACTATATCTATTTTAGTTAAAATTTAATAAAAACTCTAAGAAAACAACTAAAGATGGGATGGTTTATAACCTTTCTACCATGCTAATTCCCAATCCTTTGTACATAAAACACATCTTCCTAATTATAATATCCCAAAAGAATAGGAAATATCTTCTTAGCACCCATAGTTGATTCAAGCCACTGGCTCAAATCAACGCCAACAAAACAGAAAGGGCTCTCCTACAGTGAAAGGGCATTGTAGACACTCTGATGCAGTGCAACAAGTTGCAAATCAGTTTTATGATTTAGAATGATGATAAAAAGTAAAAAATGGCCCATAAATTTTAAATGGCCATAACTACTGATCCTAACGTTCGATTTCGAAGTTTAAGTACTCAAAACGACTGGCTCATAGAATTCTAAGTTGTCCCATAGTACTATTTCCATTTGGGGCTAGGAAAGCCCCAAAATCCATCATTTTGACCCTCAAATGACCACTTTTTGTTAACTATTGCTATTTCTATAAACTTTCAATTTTCACATATTTTTGGAAATATTTGATGTGAATTTTTTAGGAATATATTTATGAGTTATTTAAGAATATTAAAGTTGTTTTTTGGTAGAATTAGATTTTTTTTTTAGCAATTTTTCCTCTTCCTAGCAATTACTAATGTAATAGGAATTCAAATCTATTTAGGAAGTTTCTATTTTTTGGGTTTTGTGGGTAATTCACAATAGTAATAAAAAAGAATTAGTTGAAATTTTGAAGGCGAAGAGAATTCTTTCATCTATACTAATTCTTGGTATTTCCTTTGTGAAAATCAACAAGTCCCATTGTTCTTGGTATTTCCTCTTGTGAAAAACAACGAGTTTGTTGGTAGGTTGTGTTCAATCAATTAGTCAAATTCAATTGGTTGCATCAATTGGTATTAGAGCTAGATTCATTACTACGCCATGCAGCCAAGGAAACGTGTTGGTGCTTGCAAAGTTTTACTAGATTAAGTGCATAAGTGTGATGTTGTAGTGCAATTGGCTCAAAAGTTTGATAAGCAGTTTGAGATGTTAATCCAGCAAATGAATGCCTTACAAATTACAATACAATGACAAAACTGACCACCAAATCCACTCTTTGTGAAGGTGGAGGATGCCAATGATGATCTAAAGAACCCCTTCGCTAAATATGGACCAAGGAGGATTCCAATGATTGAAACCCTTAAAGGAAATCAAGGTTCTAGATGATGGGAATCTAAGTGGAAGGTCGAGATCCCCAAATTTCATGGGATTTTATAGAAAGAAGAGTTCCTTGATTAGATCATTATTGTTGAGGTTGTGCCCAAAAATAAGTGTGTTCAATTTCTCACGTTGAGGTTTTGCAAGATATTTCTTGGTAACATCAGATCAACTTTACTTAATCCCACCATCTCAAGACGAAGTTAGAATCATGGGAGATACTCAAAAAACATATGCATGACAGCATGAAGCCTTTTTATTTTGTAACTATACAAGGGTGTTGTAATAACAACTCCAAAAACTTATGGTAAGGCATGATGACACAATTAACAAGTATACCAAAAGGTTCTATCGATTGGTTACTCGCAACAAGCCGACATAAAGAAATTGGTGCCTTGATATATTGGAGGTTTGTGACAATAGTTTCAAGATACCTTAAACTAATTTGATTTCTTTTTCAATTTTTGAAGCACATCAACAGCCATTACATCTTGAGCAATAGATGAACCAGAGAAGGTTTGGGAGCAATATAATTGGCCAGAACCATGTTATAGCACAACCCTTGGTCCATACAACATGCCAATAAAGTGTTACCAATAAATCAATTAACACCCATCAGTCAATCCAAGTTTTAGCCTTGGATAATGAATAAAAGTGCTATAGAAATCGAATGTTGATAAGTTGACTATGTAGAAAAGGGTTTGCTCATAGAAATTGATGTTGTTGATGATGAGAAATTCGGTGATTTTAAGCATGACCTGCATTTGACATAAATGATGATGACCTATCTCAAAAGGAATATGTTGCAGGCAATCAAGGCCAATTGTTGGTTGTAAGGAGGGCATGTTTCTACCCAAAGGCAATAGACAAGGATTGATGGCTTTGGAATAATACATTCCATTCAACTTGCATTATTGGAGGAAAGGTTTGTCACCTTATTATTAATCCAATGGGTTCGAAGAACCTGGCAGTGGAAGATCAAGTGATTCAAAAGTTGAAGATCAACTGATACAATGAGAATTTAGGGATGAATCTGGTTAAGAGTTGAACACAACCTTCCAACAAAAATGTTGATTTTCACCAGAGAAAAACCTAGGAATAGTGGTATTTGCTCATTTTCACTAAGGAAAAACCAAGAATAAGGGTAGATGAGAGAATTCTCTTCAACTTCAAAATTTCATTCAAGAATAACTAATTCCTTTCAATTACAATTGTGAATTTATAGACCATATACCAAAAAACTGAAAAATAAAAACTTCCTAAATAGATTCTAATTTCTACTACATTAGTAATTGCTAAAAATATGAAAAATTACTAAAAATTGAAAATTTTTAATTATATCGAACACCACCATAATATTCTTAAAATAACTCATAAAAATATTCCGAACAAAATTCACATAAAATATTTTCCAAACTATGCAAAAAATAGAAGTTTCCCAAAATAGCATCATTTAACAAAAACAATGGTTGTTTGATGGTCTAAATGATGGATTTTGAGAGCTTTCCTGGCCTCAAACGGTAATAGGAAATCTCAACTAGGAACCTCAAAATCAACTTGGGCATGTTCAAGCACAACCCAAAAACCTCAAATTCAACTGTTCTCCCTAGTATCTCATCCCCATAGGAAATCTCAAAAAACCTATAAGCCACCTGTAGTTCTCCATGATATCCACCAAGTAGCTTGAGTCCTTGATCAGACCAAGTGATCCACCTGAGGTTGATGATATTAGCAGAAAAGATAATGGTTTTATGATCATCATACTACATGGTCCAAGAGCGCAACATTGTCTCACTTATCGTGAAAGTATAGCAAACAACTTGCCCTTGTATAATATGCCTCTGTAACACATAATAATAGTAGTATAAGTTGGTAAAGTCTGTGGGTGTTGTACTGACAGACCTGGGTTCAAAACCCGTCTTCATCTATAAATACCTATTTAAAAAAAATAGTTATGTTAGGGGCTTATTACATACCTATCAGAATCACAATATTAAAATACAAAAATAGAAGCATAAACAAAACATAACAAATTACGTGGTTTGGCAAGATTGCCAATGTACACAAGAAGAGACATCCAACTTCCATTGTGAGAAACACAAAAATTACAGACTACTAATAACTCTTTCTTCTCCCGAAACCCTTAATACTAAGGCTCTTTCTCATAAGCTTTTTTTTTTTTTTTTTCTTTTGAAAGACTACATACCATCATTAGATAGCGAAGGGTGAAGAAACATCTTTCTCTAGAACCCTAGTTAGCCAGCCAAGGAAACTAGAGATTCAAGTTTTAGCCATTAAATTGTGGGAGCCACAATTGGTCAAAATATGGGCCATCTCATTAGCAAATCTATATCCAGTCCTTTATCGTAAGCATTGTGCACCCCTTCTTCAAAGAAAACCCTCTCTCACGACTCCTTATTTGACAGAACAACTATTAAAAGGAATGATTTTAGTAGAGAAAGCTCAAAGTATTATTGTAAAATAAAAGTTTTAGAGTTGCTCTCTTAGTTAATTTGGAATCGCAACAGACCTTTTTGTTAAAAGAGTTTAATAATGAAGCGGGTCTCATGGCCCCTCTAGACTATCATGGCAGCTGCACCATCTAAACTTGGATATTATAAAGCCGCGCCCTTCCAAAAGAAATTTTCACTCTGCTGTAAATCCTTTTAGAAAACCTTAAGGCCTATTTATACCCTGTACCAACCCTAACCCATATATAATCCTATACAACAATCCTTCCCTAATCCAAAAACCTAAGAACGATGATACAGCATCACCACAAACAATGTCATTTTGCAATCTTCAACTCATATATAATCAAAGATTTAAACAATTATTTCAACAAAGTAAGGAAATTAATCTTTTACCAGCCTGAAACCAACATACATAAAGCCCACGAAATAACTTTCATTTCAATGATTGAACCTCGTTTTTTAATGGTTGGCATACCAAAGTTTTGAAATCCAAATGTTTTCCAACATTTATGTTAATGCGATCCAAAGGAAAATGAGCTAGTAATGTCACCATTTATGCAAGGGTGGTGTGTCGTGAACCCATTGTAAAAAAGAAAAAAAAAAAGAAACCTCAGTATAGTTCAAATGACGGTACAAATGCAATATAAACATAATTTCAACAATATTACAAGGACTAAGAAAAGAAGACAGACACGACATTCTCTATCACTCTGTAATATTTGACAATACATGTAGCTCACACAAACAGTACAAACCATCTCACTGACAACCATGCGATGGGCTTCAAACATCAGACCAACTGATGTCCAACTCGCCCCAGTCACTGCTAGGCACGCCCAGTGCTTTCCACACAGCTTTTGAGGCATCCACAATGTTGTTAGGACATGGGGGCTGGTAATCATGGTCACTATCGCATCCCATAGTTGAGTCGCACTCATCCACCACCATGGCCACTACACTGCGCCCATTAGCACTGATGGTGATGTTGTTGAGGCACCTTCCCTTATTTTTGAACCATCCAGTAGAGAGTGCTACCACTGGTGTGTCATCGGAGTGGTATTGATTGTCACATTCGGATGGCCCCCCACCATCTCCGCCCTTCTGGAAGCTGTTGATGGTCAAAACTGCCTTTGTTTGGCTAGACACTGCTGGTGAACATGTGTATGTAGTGTAGAGCTTCCCTTGTACACAACAATCCGAGTCGTTCTCCTGGTTGCATTGTCCTGGGGGAGGTTTTCTCCCCCTGATTTTGCCACTTGGCTTGCAAGCCTGAGCTTCAACTTCCAGATATTCTGTAACAAAAAGAACAAGTAGGAAAAGAATTGCAGTTAAACAAAAGCTCTTCTTCATTGTCCTCTTCCTCTTCCTCTTCTTCTTCTTCTCTCTATTTGTGTTGTAATGCTCAATGCAAAATCGGTGTTGAAGTGATGTGGTATTTATTGAGAGAACCTGCCCAACCATGTCAATCCATTGGAATATTATATTTTCCATGGAGCTCTATTATGGAAGCTTTTTGGCATGAAACGGGGTTGCAGTGGTATTGTTGTATTTTGGAAAAGAACATCTGGACGAATCAGAATGATTGAAGAGTATTTAACCACTGCAGCTTGCAAGGCAAGCAATTATCCTCTTTCAACTTAACTGTCAAGGCCCGATAACTTGAATCAAGTTTTGAGATTGATTTTCAATGAATTTGAAGTCACGGTGGTAGATAAGACGTTAATGTTTGATTGTTTATTCATACTTCAATTTTTTTTTTTTTTTTGTCACGATTATACTTCAAAATAGTTGTGCCTTTGTTACATTCCCCCCGTTGGTTCAAATATGAGAAAATTTTAAGTCGTAAGGGACAAAATTGCAGTTAAAGTTTGACTGCGTGCCGTTGGCTTTGATATCACATCACAATCACCATCTTTGTGGAGTTGCTTAATCTAAACCCGAGCATCTACGATGTTGAGGTGATTAGTTAATCCGTGAAGACGAGACTCCTGAGAACCTTCTTCAGACATGAAGGGACAGAATTGTTGTCTCCAGCAGGTATAAATGTGTCTTACCCAAAAACAAGAAGCAGGAATAGATGTCACACATGTATGAAGAGAGTTAACATTGGTATTAAATAATTATTATCAAAGAGGATTTACATTGAAGCACCGGGTGCCGGGTGACACATGGACAGAAAAAGTGAAAAAAATCCCAGTAGTGGTTCTCTTTTTCCACTCACGTGTTTCCTGGTACTTCATGCAGTCGCTCCAGTAAAAAGCCCTACAGGAAATCAGCTTCGAAATATTATAGATATCTCTTATCCGGTTTTTTTTTTTTCTTAAAAAAAAAAAGCTGAAATAGTAATGTGGATAAGAAATAAATAATTATTATAGATGTCACAGATAGGGCTACAAGTTATCCAAAACATGTCAGTTTCGGATGCAAGTCTGCATCCAATCCAAAAAATGTCCTTGTTCCGGTCCATTAAAAAAATATCCATTTATATCGGCTATGATACAGATACATATCGATCCATTCGTTAAATATCTGTTTCATTTAAATATTACAATATATAGAATATAGAAGACAAACTATTTGATTTAAAACTAATCCAACAATTTTAAATAGCCTAATAACAAAACCCTAAAAATATATAAACTCTTTACTTCATAATTGTTCTCTCTCGATTCATGGCAGCACCCATAGGTTCTA
Organism: Platanus orientalis; assembly: GCA_025762735.1. Lineage (NCBI taxonomy): Eukaryota > Viridiplantae > Streptophyta > Magnoliopsida > Proteales > Platanaceae > Platanus > Platanus orientalis. The sequence continues at coordinate 282 of JAOXJP010231431.1, read as the reverse complement.
TTACAACTATACTGCAGCAACGGAAGTTCACATCCATCACATAGGAGAAGAGATGGTGTTTTGCTTCATTCGACATCATTTCCAGGCCATACGACATCGAGGATTTTGGCAAGAATAAACATGGCTTAATTAGGGAAGACCACACTAGAGACTAGGGGTGGGCATGGGCCGGGCCGGCTTGAGCTAGGCCCGGCAATGGCCCGATCCCAGCCCGAGGCCCAAACTTTTACATACATAATATATATGTATTATATATAATATACTAATTATTTTAAAATTATC
>JAOXJP010231430.1:0-10630 GCA_025762735.1 Platanus orientalis | reverse complement strand
CAGAAAAGCAATTTACTTAATTAAAAGAATTTTCGCTGCATATTGATTAAAAGAAAATTAAGTAAATTAAATTGGGGCTAAATAAATTATTTAAAAAGAATAATTTATTTAAAAGAAATTTTAAATATTTTATAAAGATCTTATTCACCTCCCCTCTAGGATCCATTTCGGGAACTTCACGAGCTTTGGTCCTCATCGGGCTTAGCTCGGGTCGGGCTTTTTCTGGCCAATTTGAGGGCCGAGCTCCGGCCGGCCCAGCCCATGCCCACCCCTAGTAGGGATTGTCAACATGGGAAACAAGTTAGAGTCTCCCATAAGAAATTGACTAAAATAAGTACTTCATAACCATTTGAGCTAATCCATATAGATTTAGCTGGACCAACAAGGACCGAAAGCCTTGGGGGCAAAAGGTACTTCATGGTCATGGTCGATGATTTCTCAAGGTATATATGGGTGTCATGTTTTAGAGAGAAATCCGATGCATTTGAAGAATTCAAAAATCTTTGCATAAGATTTCAAACTAAAAAAGGACTCTCTATTAAGAGAATTAGTAGTGATCATGGAAGAGAGTTTGAAAATAGAAAATTTTTAAACTTTTGCAATGATCATAGGATCAAACATGAATTCTCTGCACCCAAAAATCTCCAATAAAATGGGGGTAGCCGAAAGGAAAAAATGAAACTTTGCAAGACATGATCATAGTCATGCTCTCTAGAAAAGCCTTCCCAAAAGGTTTTGAGCTGAGGCCGTAAACATTGTTTACTATATAAGCAATAGGGTGCATTTAAGGCCGAGTACTTCAAAAACATTATATGAAATGTGGAATAGCAAAAAACCGAATTTGAAGTACTTCAAGGTATTTGGAAGCACTTGTTATATCTTAAGAGAGAAATTTTGGGCAAGTTTGATTCCAAAAGTGATGAAGGGATCTTCCTAGGATACTCCACTAGAATCAAAGCCTATAGTGTATATAATAAAAGAACTTCTAGCATGGAAGAGTAGATAAATGTCATCATAAATGACCAACCAAGGACTCAAGCAAACAAGGAAGAAGAGGAATTAGCAAACCCTCAAGAGGAACCCAAGTCCCTAGAAAATGTTACCTCACATGACTCCGGGAGTGAGTCTGAGAGAACAATTAATGAGGAAGTAAGTCATCCCAGGGAAAAGAGAATAACCAAGGGACACTCATCTAAAGACATCATTGGAGATCCTGAAAAGGGTGTTAAAACAAGAAGACAAATTGAGAATATCATTAATCGTATTTATTTAACATCCAAGATTAAGCCCAAGAAAGTGAAAGAAGCTCTCAATGATCCAGATTGGATCATAGCTATGCAAGAAGAGCTAAATCAATTCAAGAGGAATGATGTGTGGTACCTTATTGAAAAACTTGAAGATAAAAACATAAATAGAACCAAATGGATCTTCAAAAACAAGATGGATGAGCATGGAAGTGTGATAAGAAACAAAGCTCGGTTAGTAGCGAAAGGATATGCTCAAATAGAAGGGATTGACTTTGAGGAGACCTTTGCTCCGGTAGCTAGGCTCGAATCAATCCAAATCTTGTTGTCTATTGCATGCCATTTGAAGTTTAAACTATATCAAATGGATGTAAAAAGTGCATTTCTAAATGGAATACTTCAAGAAGAAGTATATGTAGAACAACCTGATGGATTCAAAGATCCTCACATGCCGAATCATGTATATAGGTTGAAGAAAGTACTATACGAGTTTAAACAAGCACCAAGAGCTTGGTATGACAGACTAACCAAGTTTCTAGTGGATCATCAATTCGATAGAGGGAGTGTTAACAAAACACCCTTCATCAAGAAAAAGGATGATCACATACTCATTACACAAATTTATGTGGATGACATCATCTTTAGATCCACATGTGAGGAATTGTCACATGGATTTGCCCATACAATGAAATCCAAATTTGAGATAAGTATGGAGGGAGAATTGTGATTCTTCCTAAGATTACAAATCAAACAAACATCAGAGGGAATATTTCTAAAACAATCCAAGTTTGCTAAAGATCTAGTATCAAAGTTTGGACTTTTTAAGTCTAAACCGACTGATACTCCAATCAGTACTAGCAAGAAAATGACAAAGGATCTTGATGGAGTTGATGTTGATCCTACAGGATATAAGAGTATCAAAGGGAGTCTGTTATATTTAACAGCAAGAAGATCAAACATTTCCTTTAGTGTAGGTGCCTGTGCAAGGTATCAGGCAACACCAAAGGAATCACATTTGAAAGCGACTAAGAGAGTAATTCGATATGTCCATGGGACAATCAACTTCGGTCTCTAGTATCCATTTGAGACCACACCAATGTTAGCTGGTTATTCAAATGCTAATTGGGCAGGCAATGTCGATGACCCTAAAAGCACAAGTGGTGGATGCTTTTACATAGGAAACTATCTTATCTCATGGCACAGTCGTAAGCAAAATTTCATATCTCTATCGACAGCCAAAGTAGAATATATTGCCGTTGGAAGTGGATGCACGCAACTGCTATGGATGAAGCAAATGCTTACAGATTATGAGTTGTCTCAATCAACGATGAATCTATTCATCGATAACTCAAGTGCGATCCAAATTTCCAAAAATCCAATCCAACACTCTAGAACCAAACATATTGATATCCGTCATCATTACATTCATGAATTGGTTGAAGAGAAAACAATATCTCTAAAACATGTATCAACTGAGGAACAATAAGCGAATATCCTCACAAAAACCTTAAACTAAAAAAGATTCGAATATCTTCGAGGCACGATGAGAATATGCTCTATATAAAGACACATTTCAAAAAATTCTCTAAATTGATTAGAATACATATATTTGGGGAAGTGGGACGCACCAAGCAAAGACAGGGAAATCTGGGAGCTTTTGCCCAGAAGATTCCATTTTGGATCCAAACTGGTGATACTTGCAAGAAAATGAACCATCGCACGTTATAAATGGGGGGATTCACCCTAGGATAGAACTAAGATCAATCCACAACCATTTTTAGTCTTCCCTTTCCTCTTTCTCATTGGATTTTTTAATCTAGCAAGCCGACACCATGTCAAAATGAGATTCGGGGAAAGCCCCCATGCGTTCTAAGGAGCCACCAAAACTCCCTAGAATGGAGACCATCAACTACGGTGTCTTTTAAAACTCCTTTGCCTTCCACATCTACACGAACATCTTCTCGAAGAAACTAATCATTATAAAGAGGTACATAAAGCCAATGACACTTTGTGATTTCACAATTGGCACAACAATTCCGAATGATGAGTGGTTGCAACTTACCGTCATTAAAGGCAAGGTGCAACAAGAAGGAGTGCGCATCTTCTACTCCAACATTCACAACTCTAACTTCACCAGCCTCTCGTTCGAGATAGTAGTCTATGAAATTCGTATGTTGATCAATCCAGACCGGATTACTATGTTGTTGGGGATTACTCGCCCCACAACTAATGCCGTCATCTTTTCTAACCAAGGGATTGACAAAGCTCACATCTCTAAGCTTTTTTAGAGAGAGGAAAACTCATGGTTCAAAAAGTTGCCAACAAGAGAGTGTTGCATATTAGCCAAGGTCCTCAACATCATCCTAGTACACAACTTGCTACAGATAACCCATAAGACTAATATGACAGACGATATGGTCGATTTGGTAGCAAGTCTAATGGAGGGCAAGGCAATCGATGTCCCTACCATTATGTTTCAGGTGATGCTACAAGCCTCTACCGACAACGGAATAAAGAGGGGTCTGCCTTATGGTGTGCTAGTCACTCAAATTCTAGAGCAATGCGGTGTCACGTTCCCTAGAGATGTTGTGACTCTTCCCCAAGGCCTTCTAATTGATGATGTCACCATCAAGAGGATGGAAGGTCAGAGGCAAGTTGCACCACAGGCAGCTCAGGCAGCTCAGACTGTCTCAGCTCCTGTTCATGTTCCTGCACCGACAGAGGTTCCACCACCAGCTCTAGAGCCTATAACCGCAGTTGGTACCTCCGCATTCGTACCCCCAGCTCTTTCCACCGTAGAGACAATAGGCCTAGCCCTTTCAATGACTCTACCTCCTGCACTCTCGACTCTGATCTGAGACATTCATGAAGATTTTGGGCACATCCTCAGGTGTTTTGACCGCCTTGGAAAGAAGGTGAAAAGCATGGATCAGCAACTTATCCACATCGAGGGCATAGTTGATCCTTCTAAAGCCCCAACACCTAGAGTGGTCCTTGACATTCTCGCCAACGACGAGGATAAGGAGAGTGATGAGGATACATAAAGCACATAGTTTTTCTTTTTACTGAATTTTGATGTCTTCCTTATCAGTTTGGAATTTAGAATTGGAAATCTTTTGGAAATCAATGAAAATATCAAAAAAAAATTGTTATTGGCTATCTCTCCATACTTGTGATATCCTCTATGGTTACATTTAATATAAATTCTTTGGATCCATGCCAAAAAGGGGAAGAGTTAAGTAAAAAGATAAGTAAACTTTGCAATTTTGAAAATCAAAGAAAATTTTGAACTAAAAATTGGTATATCATACTCAGGGGGAGTAAAAATGAATTACCAAAGTTAGGGGGAGAAAAACATAAAGATTAATGGAACTCTACATTTTATTAATCTAATAAATGATCAAGTGAAATATCTTAAGACTATTTGTGCTCAACTCATAGTCACTTGCACTTATAATCATTCCTTGTTCTTGATACTCAACTTCATGGGCATATACATTTCATTACATTCATTTGTTTTCTTGTGTGTTCATTAAACTTTATCATTTGACTATACTAATCTTGGGTTAAGAAAGGTATATGTGTGTCAAATGAGTTTTAGGGTCTTAAGGTTAAAACATGTTGCAAATGAGGAGCAACCAATGAAAAGCCCGAGCACATATCAAGGGAGAGAGCCAAAGAAATTCATTGAAGATATAGCTAGTGTTGGAGTTCATGTAATCATTGTAATATTCATTTTGTACTATATTTTCATGTATTTTAAGTTTTGTCATCGAATTCCCAAAGGAGGAGATTATAAATGTAATGTATTATAAATTCCATGAACTATTAAATACATGTAGTGTATAGACTAGGTCATGAGTGGAGTCCTTTTAGAGTCTAAGATGTTCTTAGGTCTAAGCACCATGAAGATCATCATCAAGTGCCAAAGAAGCCTCAAGAGATCAAACAGGGAATTGGCAAATCATCCCAAAGGGTTTTCACTTCATTCCGATCTCTCATAAGGTGAATCAAGTAAAGTAGCATGGCCACAATGAACTAAGGGTCCATAAAGGCTTTCCAAAGGTCCACGGTCCTTCCAGACCAAGGAGGAGTGATCCCAAGTCACTACAACCTTCCCAAGGGGTTTGAAGCTAATTTCTATGACTTTGAATTGATCCAGGATCAATCAAGTTTAGATCGATTCAGAATCGATCAAGTTTGGATCGATCTAGAATCGAATTAGCAACTCTCGGGTTGCAAGTTTTGAGTGTTTTTGGCATTTGGATCAATCTAGGATTGATTTAAAGTAGCAGAAACACTGTATAACAGTCAAAACTTTAAAAGTTCATTTCTAATCAATGGTTCATCTTTCTTAATTGTTGGGGAATATTCTAATCTAATGGACATGAATCATTTTCATCCAATATAAGAGAGGATGAGCTTCAAATGAACAACTAATGATCATGAACTAAATCATAACTTTCTTGCTTTTGTTTTGGGAATACTATGAGATATTAGCTTCTCTAACTCTTAAAAAATCTCTCTATGAACCTAAATAGGAAAATCTATTCCCAAAAATACCATTCATTTACTTTCACCTTGTTCCTATTAAGGAAAATCATCAAGTGGAAGAATCCAAAGATTTTTTAAACCGTTGAGAAGAAAGTGGGTCATATAGTCACACCTTGCTCAAGAAAGGAGCAACCCACCGATATTGGCTCAACTACCTTGAGGAGCCAACCAAGTAGCTTTGGGGAGCTATAGTCACATCTTCCTTAAAGATGAGCAACCCCAACTTGTGTACAAGACAACACTAACCTTCAAAGAGGTAAACACTTGTCTTAGAATTTAAATTTGAGATATTAAGACCTCTCCAACTAAAGACATCGAGAGAACTAGCACTACCGTTGGAGACACCGGTAATGTAGACTCTTAGCTTTTTCACTGGAGACACCGGAAGAATAGACCACAGACCACACCTGTCGAAGACACCAGGTGTAACTTGTTTGGTAAATTGATTAGGCTTTTCATTTAATTGTAGTTTTAATTGTAATATCTTCAATATTAATAAAATTATATAGTTCGGTGGTGAGCTTTTGAGAGTTGATATAAGCCGTTGTATTGAACCACTGTACATTTTATGTTTATTGTGATTGCTTGTGGTTTGCCTATATATTTTTCATTTACATTGTCAAGCATTGCATATATTGAGACAATCACACATGCAACACAATTGAATATATTCATATTCACGTATACAATTCAATTGCAATCAAATACTAGAACAAACTTAATAATTGAACAACAATTAAATTTGGGATAATCTAAAAAGAATTTAAAAATATCTTATTCAACCCTCCCTCTCTATGATCAATATTGGAATTTCATAATGTTACAAAATGCAAACTGTAGATTAATAATAGAGAGCAAATTATATCACGTCACCTACATAAAAAAAACAAATATTTTGTGACCAACCATTGTATAAAACAAAAAACAAACAAAGAAAAGTGATGTGACCACTTATAACATCAATCCAAGCTCGAAATGTTAAATTCTCTCTCTCTCTCTCTCTCTCTCTCTCTCGCTGGTATGGCGACTCTAGCCCACTTGCGGCCACGCTTAAGAGCACCCCTCCCTATCCTCTGCAAATTTCGGTGGTTGGCATGTTGCTAAAAAATGAAAAGCAAAATCAACAAAATTGAAAAGGTAAAATTAGTGCTTTTAATTTTTTTGCCCCATGTGTTGACCACCAAAATTTGTACAACGTTAATAGAAGTTTAATGATCTCCGAGAGGATCCACACGAGATACCTAGGTAATTAAACAATGGATGTTATCAACTGCCATGAATTTAGATGCATAAATAAGAAAGTAGCATGGGGAGAATAATTGCTTTGGATTTTCAAATCAAACTACCCAAGAGTTACATGTTTGCAACTTCAACACATATTTCAGTCGTTAATTAAAAACTAATCCGGGAACGGTCGGTCCTTATGTCGAAGCAGCTGCAACAAAAGCAGTTGTCTGGCTTCTAACTCCAATCTTTCCACGCCCAATTCCAGTCCGATTACAATCTAACTCTTTCTTTCTCCCATTCTGTGTTTCAGTAGGCAAGAGGGTATTGTTACCACTATGCCTTAATCTCCTTCCATCCACCTCTTGAACATCCTGTGCAGAAAATGCCTGCCTCTGACAACAGCCTAGCGGGTTTGGTTGTTCCGTGTCAACCACTTCATCTCCATATTTTGACCCTGAAGTCCAGCGCTCAGTGGAATCGACTGAATGGGGTTCCCGTGAGGAAGAAGCCCAATGTTGACCGATGAAGCTGTTGCTTCCCGAGGATTCTTGCTGTTCCTTTTCTCCTGCCATCAAACTCCTCCTCACAGTCACATACTTGTGGAGGCTCGGCTCCATTAGATCATCGTTCCCAACTAGCTCAGATTCCGAAAATGGCTCATTGGTCTCCAATGTCCTCTTCCCAAGATGGGAACTGGAAACAACATTCCTATTGTGAAATCGATCTGCTTCAGATATTTTATCCTCTGAGAAAACAGAAGAGATATTGGAACTAGTACAGGAATTGAGATCGGCCACCGCTTCAAGAATGGAACAGGCCTTTGTAACGCAGGGTGGGAGGGAAAAAGCAGTTGTGCTCTGTTGGTGGAAGTTTTGGATATCTTCCAGTAGCAATGAAGCATAGGATGTGGGATTATTAAGGGTGTCAGTGTTGAAACCCAGGTTGAGGTCTAGGTCTCTGGACCTCCTAGAGGACCTGCTTCTCGTTATGGTTTGGGGTTTCAAACTTTCGGTCCCTGTTACTGCAACCTTGCTGGTCTTTGCTGCTAACAGACCTTTAGCCTCGATTTGTTCTTCCACGATCTGCTGCTTCTGTTCCATTGTTCCGCAACTGACCACACTGTTCTCCCGTGGACATCTGATGTTATTGTCACTAGTCCCATGTGGAATTTCCGCAACAACTCCATTGTTTTTCTCATCAAGCTTCTGCATTAGAGGAAAACCTCTTGTAAACAACTGGGAACTTCGTACATACACAGAGATTATAGGTATTATTGATCATATGACTTTAAAAAAAAAGAGAGATATGAGATCACAAAATTCTGATATGCTGGCAAGAAGATAATGATGTTAAGATGACCTGTAATGAAATGCACAAGAATATAACTATTGCCAGATATTAACTTTACCTGCGCCTGAATTTGGGAAGGTATCTTAATTAATCTTTCCTCGCCACCTTCTTTGTTCCTCTGTGACTTGCTGTTGGTGGTGGCTTTGCTACTGTTGTTGATTAAGGAAAATTGTTCATTGCTGGGAACATTGTCGTTGATCTCAGTCATGGGGTTTCTTCTGTAAGGTGAGTGCTCTGCCTTTCTGGACGAGTTGCGGCTCAGGGAGGATGGCTGTGTGTGCTGGTGGACGTTCTCGTTTGATGATGTTCTAGTGTTCGCGGGGGACTGGGAACGAGGTGATGCTGCCGTCCTGAGACCACCACCACCACTCATCTCGCCATTTCTCTTCACAGAAACCCTTTTGATTGTCATGCCTGCTGGTTCAGGGACGGCAGCAGAGGCACCATTGCTCTTATCCCTGGTAGAGACGGAGGGAGGGACTGAGACTATCCTTCCGGGCCTAGAATTTTCAAGGTTACTAGTAGGTGCAACAACAGTACTACTGGCAGCCGCGGTTGCAGTGGAAGTTTCAGATCTTCTACCGGGTGAGCGACTCACCCTTCTCCCACCACCACTACTGCTTCTCATCTTCTCTTCTCCAGAAGTGCGGTCTCTGCTGCTGGACCGCTTGTAATCAACTTCTTTTTCCCTGCTGCGGGTTCTCCTGTGAGTGTGAGAAGGGCTAGAATGGCGTCGCTGTTGTTTCTTGTCCTCATCCTCCTCTGCTTCATCATCAGCATCATTGTTTCCTTTCTTCTTATCGGCTGCTGTTGTGTCATTGTGATCGAAATCGTAGCTTCTCTTGGAACCCGAGTACTTCCTGCTTCCGCTGCCGGAGGGGCCACGGGAATTGTTGCTATTGCCGTTGTTATCAGAAGAACCGGCAACCTTCCCAGAACCAGAGGAGCTCCGGCTGAGCCTTCCACACTGAATCAGAATAGCATCTACTTGTTCCTTGGTGCAGCTGGATGTCCTCACAGTCACAGGGGTGTTGCTTCTGGCCCCGTTATTAGCATTGCCACCATTGCAATATTCGTCTTTAACGCTAATATTGCCTGCTCCTCCTCCTTTCTCTTCAGGGCGTCTTTCGTGGCTCTTCCTTTGTTTTATGACGAATATCTCCTTCACGTTATCTTCGGCTTCTACCACCTTCTTCTGCTCCTTCTCCTCCTGTTTAGCTTTGCAGTTTGGATCTGGAGGTGGAAAAGCAGCAGCACTATCAGATGGAGATGAGTTACACTTCTTGCTCAAACAAGTACCCATAATGGATTAGTGTGCGTGCGAGCGAGAACGAGAGAGGTCTTATATGACGGAAACCGAGAGAAACAAACAGAGAGATAAGAAAGGCAAAGAAAAGAGAAAATGAGAGAGAAGGAAAGGGTTCGTTATCCGAGAAGAAAGGAGTGTGTCTGTTGCAAATTCAAATTTTCATAAACGGGCGGGATTCTCTCCCTTCTGGAGAGAGAGAGAGAATAGAACCGTTGAACTGTCGTTTGCTGTCTAGCGACCAGACTTCTGATCTAATCTAATTTGATTTTTCTTCCTTTTTAAAACTTTTTATTCTCTTTTTGTAGTTCTTACGTTTTGAATTTCTTCTAACGGCTACTTATTATGGGGAGCAAATCTTCTGTGATCAAAAATTGGTGTGATCATGTGTGACCGCACCACAGGCTAACACGTGGGATGCATAGGATTAAAAGCATCAGAAAAAAGGTATTCAAATAAAAATAGGTGTCCAAAAGAGGCACTCAATTCAAAAACAGATCACCTGTCAGTCTGGGATGCACATCACACATGGTCACAGATAATTTGTTTTGTTTTGTATGGAGCTTAAGCAGAGATAGTCTCCACTGGAGAGGATCCGGAAGAAAATGAATTTCCAGCCAGAGAAGCCCCTGACACGTTGTAGAGGTGAGAATGAAACTTTCACTTCGGTTAAAAAAAAAAAAAAAAGAAGGAAAGAAAAGGCTGTTTTGGTAAATACATATGGGTACAGTTTACCAAAGCAACCTTGCAATCTCACTGCTTTTGACGTGTTAAACACTCAAATGGTATTTGGTAGAGACGTCCTTACCTTTCCTAAGTCACTTGTTTTTTTATGTGGCCACAGGCCTGCATCATGACAACCGCAGGAAACGGGACTGACCTAAACCTGAGAGAAACACAAGCAGGCAACACCACTTTGCACTGTTCATCAAACCCCATTCTATGGTTC